>CATIWM010513821.1:0-15613 GCA_949671775.1 Mallotus repandus
GATTAGAAGATGCTACCCTGGAAGCATAATGATCCTGGGACGCCCGTGAAGCCCAACTCTCAAACTCAAAGGTTGTGCATGATCCGCTTGAGGTGGTGGAGGTGGTGGAACGAAGCCATCAGCCATAGCATCAATCAACTATGGGATCAAGAGATTCATATAAGAGCAAGTATCTCCCTCTAGAAAGCACTCAAAGGGATACCCTCTCTCAGCTACAACAAGTTCATCCCCAACAAACTCTTGACCCCAAAAAATGTCACCAAGGGATACGACAGGAACTCACCTAAGTACCATACTAGCCACCAACAGGCACGAATCTATAAAAAAAATGAAATAAGCAGAGGCTACCAAAATAAGGAAGATGAGAGTCAAGAAAATACGCATATCTTATTAAAGGTCAAGGTGCTCATGTAATCCATAGCCTCTACAAGGATCTCAATCAGACCCGAAGTATTCTGAATCCATCGTGGATAGTGTAGAAAGCCAGTCATAGAGAAATGCTCAATAGAAGGATGAGGGAGAATCCTAAACTCATAAGCCTAAATCTATCAAAAATAATGAGTCAGAACATCCAACATCAACAACACCTAAAGAAAAAGGACCCATACTCACATCCAAGCCACTACATATCCTCTTACCACCTCTACAGGCCATATATAAACCAAAATACATATAAGAAAAGGCTATTGTGCCCCAGCTATACTTCAACAAATCATCCAAATTCCTTAAGATAGGTAACAACTGCAAGGAACCAGTGCCTGAAGCATTGGGTAAGATGACGGCACTAAGTACGTAGAATAAGAAACATCGAGCCAACTGTATTGAACTGACTACTCTAACATCATAATTTGATCTAACCTCAGTGATCAACTCCATATAATGGATAAGGGTAGAACTGACCTTGTTCACCTGTTCAACAGGCCCAAACAACTCCATAGCATAGTTGTCCCTCACCGCTGCAGAACCACATGCCTCATCGCTGAAAGGGATAGACTCCCTAGAAAAACTCAATCTAATGATAGTAGCAAAGTCCAATGGAGTGGTAGTCATCTCTCAAAAAGGGAAATGAAAAGTATAGGTAGTGTGCATCCACAGCTCGATAAGGGCATACATCATAATCTAACTCGATGTGTAAGAACTACAACTGAGGGCAGAAATGATACCATCAAAGCCCTTACTAACCACTAAGCACTTTACACATGGAGGAAGACCTTGATAGTACAAGCTAACCTTATGGAAACTACCAAGCAATATAATGACAGATCGACCATGCTATGGCCAACAAGAAAATTATTTTCATACATTAAAATCTAAAATTTTATTTTCTTCATATTTGTAGGAATAAAATGAATAATCAATATCAATAGCAACATAATGCATAACATTAAAAGACAGTAAAAGCTACATGGACAGCTATAGCTGAAGATATAAAGGGCAAAAGCTACATAGACAGTTAAGAAGCCAAAGATACAAGCAGCAAGAACCAAAGTAGATAACAAAAACCAAAAGAGATAAAAAAAGTTATAGCTGGAACTAAACAAGTAGAGAGCAAGAGCTAAGCATACAAGTGAGTGCTTAAAATAGTAGAAAAGCAAGAAAGGGCCAACAACATAAATTACAATAAGGACTACTAACCTTGCACAGATGAGTAGTCCAAGCATGGGTTCCCAAGCTATGAACAACGGGAATCGCACCTCCTCAAGTGAGCCCACGACGACTCTGAGGACCAGACGAACGAGAAAAAGCTCCACCACTAGTCCCAATAGTAGTCCTAGAGGTCTCTGCACCAGTCCTTATAGCTCTTGTAGCAACAGTATCTGAAATATTGGCACCAGCCCCATCAAACCCCAAACATCAAAAGTGAAAGACATATTATTGACATTAGGAGGAATGACACCAAAAATGGGATCAGGGAGATCAGAAGGGAAGTCCATAACTTTCAAAACACAAAAAATGTAGCAGAACAACAATAGAAAGAGCAAAACACTTTAGGACAGTCTACAGAGGTTCAAAGAAGAGGTAAGGACCTCTCCCACGAGCTGAAAATGCACATTTATAACACAAGTGCGCATATTTGTCATGCAACCACGCTCATTGCGCATGGTCACTTACCACAGGGCGTATAGTCACACGGTCAACTGCACAGCCATGTGCTCTTCTGCCTTACACGTACTTTGAGGCACTTGCACATGTACTTTACGGTCCCTGTACACATATTCCTAGGCTCTCAAACTGCATTATAATAAAAAAACACATAAAAATGCATAAAATACACAAGCACAAGTATTACATGTTATAGGACACTATATTTAACATCACTATCTTAAAAAATTGCATCATTGTTTAGGAAAAAGAGAAAAATAAAATAAAATGGCACAAGCATATCATATCTATAATTGTTGCAACATCACATCACTGGGATAATATCCGCAGCATGACAAATGATAACATCATTACTGCATTATCACTATTTAGTAGCATTTTCATCTAGCGCATACACACACATGTCTCACACACACTTCAAGACACATGAGACATATGCACACTTTGAGATATTTACATGTACAAACTTTGAGACACATGCACACTTTAAGAAATGTGCACACATTTTGAGACATACTTCGAGGCACACATGCATGTACACACATAACATGTGCTACATCTACAGCGAGAGCCACAATCAGTGCAGCAAAAGCCATAAACACTACAATAATGGCTACATCAAGAATTAAAGGCACTATAATAAGTGCCAGACTACCAAAAGAGAAGGAAGAGCAACTGCACCAATAAGCAAGAGCAAGGAGCATCAAATTAACAGAAGCATTGCAATAAAAGGGAAGTCATGATGTGCCCTGACTTAAAATCATTATCTAAAGACTTAACTAATACTAACAGTAATCCTTTTATTTTGTTTTATAGGGTAATGCAACTATGCAAGTTAAAGCAAATTCGAGCATGAAAAGGTGAAAGTCGCTCATAAAGCAACACAACAAGGGTTACACAATATAGCTAGAGCTACAACCATAAGAATATAGTAAGGGCTACAGTTTCAAAGCATACAATATACAATAATGGCAATGCCAACAGTTAACAGAAATGACAATAGCAAGGAGGAATGGAAAACGTAAAACACAACAAATTGATAAGTGTCGTTATCACGACCACCACTACACCAGGGAGTGCCATCTTCCTTCTCTCTCAAATACATGCATATGCATTTGCCTTCATACATTGAAAATAAATTGAAAACAATAACGACTCTTTTATTACATTTTTGTGAACTTCATCCGTGCCATGAATTGCATATATTAGAGCTAAGTGAGCTGATTTTAGTTATTATGATCTTCCTTTAATGCTTATTTCATGATTTCCCAAGCATGATAGACAGCTCTAAGTCAAGACTTTCTAAACTTTAATCAATTTAATGCTTGCCTACCATCTGGATGGAGGAAGAACACACAAGACAAAACTTATAAAGGACATCAATGAAAAAAATAAATTACAGTTATCAAGATAACTTTCAGAGAGACTATTGATCTCAAGACCATACTCACCTACTCCAATGCTCGGAAATGAGTAAGAGTATCAAAAGAGACCCTATTGCGGTATTCACGCTGAGTAATGCGAGAAAGGCAAGGAAGACTAGAAAAAGGGAACACAGAAAAAGAAAGAAAAAAGAAAAAAGAGAGAAAATGTAGGGAAAGCAAGGAAAAAAAGGAGAGAGAAAATCGTTGCATACTCCAATGCTCTAGAAGTGGAGTATGAGTATCCTAAAAGACCTTTCGATAATATCCATGCTCAGTAATACAGGAAAGGCAGGGGATACTAAAGAAAGGAAATCCCTATAGGAAATAAATAAATAATGTATGGTCAATTATCACTTCCCCACTCAAAAGTCTCTTGATAATAGAAATTTATTCTATTTATCTGCATTCTTTATAAGTTTCATCTCATTATATTCTTCAGAAATTCACTTAGGAAGCTTGCTCTTCACTTGGTAACATGAACAGTCTTGACCACGGGTTGTGGATCATGTTTTCGAATTGTTGAGATCAGCATTAACTCAAGATTATCATAGTTAAGATAGCTTAAACCCTCTGGTAGATACAACTCTTGGCATCGATGAATCAATTGCAAGAATTCAAGAATAAAAGCACTCAACTAACCATGACTAATTCAATGCATAAATTTAGAAATTCTTTGAACATACTTCATAAATAAACATGAAATGCATACTCTTCACATTTCATATTTTCCTTCTTAGGACTCCAAGTTTCAACCAGCTAATAAGAATTCAAAAGTCATAAATCAAGATCAAAAAGCACCTACAAGAATATCAAAACAAAAAGAGGACTTTAAGCTACGACCAACCAATAAGAATTCAAAAGTCGCCATCATCAAGTGAGATCAATAAGCATCTCCAACAAAACTGAAAAGGTAAAAAATACACATTGCATCATTCACACTAATCACAATCACGATAGTACTATGCATCAAGCACAATCTCAATCAACACAAATCACAATCACACATAGATCATAGTCTTAAATCATAACTGTACTATGCATTAATCACAATCACACACCAAGCACAATCTCAATCACGATCATGATCATAATCATACATAAATCACAATATCAAATCATAATAGCTCTATGCATCAAACACACTCACACTTACAAATCATTACAGTAATTATAACTTTGATCACGACCATAATCAAGTGATCTAATCAGGCGACCATAATCTTTGCACTACCTAAAACCATAATCATGTGAGGGTAGCATTGCTACTTTGCACATCCCTTAATGAGGTGATCGTAGCACTACCTAAGAACCTAATCAGGTGAGGGTAGCATTGATACTTTTGCACGATACTTAATGAGGTGATTATAGCACTACCTAAAAACCTAATCATGTAAGGGTAGCATTGCTACTTTGTACGACACAAATTAGGTGATTATAGCACTACCTAAAACCCTAATCAAGTGAGGGTAGTGTTGCTACTTTGCACGACCCCTAATTAGGTGATCGTAGCACTACCTAAAACCCTAATCAAGTGAGGGTAGCGTTGCTACTTTGCACGTCACCTAATGATGTGATCGTAGCACTATCTAAAAACCTAATCAGGTGAGGGTAGTGTTACTACTTTTGCACGACACCAATTAGGTGATCGTAGCACTACCTAAAACCCTAATCATGTGAGGGTAGCATTGCTACTTTGCACGACACCAATTAGGTGATCGTAGCACTACCTAAAACCCTAATTAGGTGAGGGTAGCATTGCTACTTTACATGACACCTAAATAGGTGATCATAGCACTACCTAAAACCCTAATTAGGTAAGGGTAGCATTGCTAGTAAACCTTTAACACAACTAGAGTGTGTTAAGTATGACGCCCAAAGGGGTGGTCGTTGCATTTTTGCATATGTATGCTTACATATCATATGTCTGACTGCACATCACTATTAAGTGCTTTAATCACTTGCTTGAATCATCCTACATGAATAAATGCATCTTTATAGATATCCCGAATTGCATCATTATACGTGTCTCCCGAATTCCATCATTTTACATGAATGAAAAAATGCATCACTACCAATTTCGTGCAAAAATTGCATTCATTATTGTGTGAATCCTGAAATTGCATCATGCATTTTGCATTTCATATATATTTAAAACTGCATCACACATCTTGCATCTCGCATATATCATTATCATCTTGCGTGAATCCTGAAATTGTATCTTGCATGAATCATTATCATCCTTTCATGAATCCCAAAATTACATTCTTGTGTGAGCCCTAAACTACATTATTGCATACATCCCAAACTGCATATTGCATGACAGCCGAACCATAAGAACAAGAACCAAATCATAAAGACAACAAACAAATCATAAAACAATAACGAGAATCAAGTCACTAGACAACAACTAGATAGACGTCTGAAGTCAATACAACACTCCACCAGGTAAGTACCTCTCCTTTCAAAAAAAATATTTTTGCATCTCTACATTGCTTCACGTGTATTGACATCAGCGCTAGGAGGCTATGCAATACACACAAAGCAGGGGGCAACTGTCACACATTAAGTTGTGACTGTCCCCAAAAGCGTTCGGTGATGAAAACATCTTCTTGAATATGATAAGTGTCTTTTCATTTGTATCGCCTCTAGAGCGTTCTATAAGTCTAAAAGTCTGAACTGAGCCTCCAAAAGTGCAAAACTGGTCACTGAGTCAGCAAGTCATACCTTGGTTGTACGAATTATGAATTATCAAAAGGGTAAGTCGCTCATCTCAAGTAGTTATTGCTCAGAATGTACAACTTATCAGACCGGTGTTTGTCTCATAGGACCAACTAATTTTTACAAAACAGACATCGAAAACACATCCATAAGACCTAAAAACCTCCGGAAGCAATCCCAAAAAAGTGCTCGTAATCCCAAAAAGTAACGCATAAGCAAATTTGTAGCATGTAACCATACTTGAATACACATGCTTACGCATGAAAATAGAAGCCGATTCAAAGAAAATGGTCATTGAAAATGTGTTCGGGAGGTCAAAAAATCCCTAGAAATAACCTCGGGATAGCGCGCGAGCCTCGAAATCAGTGCATAAATGCGTTAATTACATGTAATCGCAAGTGAGGGCGTGTAACCATGCGCCTCTAGCGTGTAACCACGCTCCTAACCACATGGCCAAGAACTCCTAGCATGTGGTTACACACTCCTGCATATAGTTACGCGCACTTCGTGCGCTTACGCGGGTGTAAAATCACAAATAAATATTTTTGCACGTTTATTTTTTCGTACTGCATTTTTACTTTATTGTCGCTAGCAGTTGAGAAATTTTTGTGAAGGTGTGGTAAGACTAATAATTTACATGCTAATTGAATAATCTCTACTTTATTTTGCTCATAATAAACTATCATTTTGCATCCTTTAGCTCAAAAATGTGAGAGATCACAAAAAAGAAACATAATTATTTTCAAATCTGCTAATTCATCATTTTCATTTAATTTCTACATTTTATTGATAAAAAAAATCACATTTTTACATCATAATCAGCATTTTCACATCATTTTACAACATTATGTGAAAAATCATCATTTTTCATATAAAGTATGTATTTTGCATCCAGTAAAATATCGATACAATTTTCACATTTTCAATATAAAAAAACGTACTTTTGCATCAAAACTGCGCCTTTCCATTTCTTAACATGAAAATAAGCATTTTCCTACATTTTTACATCAAAATGCATTCAATAATGTGAAATTTCACATTTTTGAGCTAGAGCCTCCGTTTCGTGGTCCAATGATGCAATTATGCATCTTTTGTTATTTTTCCAATATTTAGAAATGATTTTATAATAATTCCTACAAAAGCACAAACTATATGCATCTATCTGCTTATTCACAATTCATTAATCGAATGTCTTATGCCTATTTATTGTCCTAATGGATAAATGGATGGAATCGCATATAGTTATGCTAACCTCTATTTTGCAGGTGTATTCTAGATCTAAGACTAGATTTACATTTCTGCACTTTTTTCTCTTTTACACGTATTTTATTAGGAAAGCCTTGTAGATAATTGTACTTAATTTTCTTTACTTTTTGTTATTATCATGTGCTTATGTGAATATGCATATATCAACTGTCATACCGAAACTAGGGTGTTGCGGTAGCCATATATCGAGTATTGTATAATTAGAAATAGCCACAAAGTAGATGATCTCTTGAACCTAGAATCTCTGCTGGGGACGATACTCGTTAAGTGACCCGATGCCGTCCCTTTCATCTTTTCTTGATTTTCTAAAAATTAGGTGGCGACTCCATAAACACAAAGCATCTCGCATCCCCCCGAGACCAATCATTTTTCTCTATCCCGTAAACAGAATGGATGTCCCATTCAGTAAAGTTGCCCCAATATCATTGCTCTTTCTTTAAAAAGAAAATGGTCGCTCACACCAGTTTTATTTGAAAAAAAAAAAAAGAAAGATGGAAATCTTTGAATATGTATTGACTATAAATAGTTGAACAATGTTACCATTGAGAACAAGTTTTCTCTTTCAAGGATCGATGACTTATTTGATTAACTTCTAGAAGCTCAATATTTTTTAAGGATTTACTTAAGGTTGGGATACCATCAATTGAGGATCAAAAGAATGCTAAGTTTATTTGGATAGATACATGTGATAAGTATTTTCAAGTGATTAAAGTTAGATTAACCTTAGCTCTAATGCTAACATTACCTCTAAGTAATGAGGGGTATATAGTGTATTATGATGCTTTTTTAGTAGGACTAGGATGTGTAATGATACAGAATGGAAGAGTGGTTGCTTATACTTCATATTGGTTAAAGAAGCATAAGTATAAATTATCCTAATCATGATCTAGAAATTGCAAGAGCGGTGTTTGTATTTAAAATTTTAAGGCATTACTTGTATGGAGTGACATGTGAGATATACACAAATCACAAAGCTTGCAGTATATTTTGTAGCAAAGGGATCTAAATTTAAAACAAAAAAAGATAGATAGAACTCTTAAAAGAATATTATTACTTTATTTTGTACCATCCAGATAAAGCTAATATGGTAGCTGATGTTATGAGCAGAAAGTTAGCAAGAAGCCTTGCTCATATTAGCTCTGAGAGGATTATTGGTCATTTGCATGATTAAGGCCTAATCTACCTTTATTTTGATTTTAAAAAGTAATTTTAAGCCATTAATATGTTTGTTCTAAGTGTGTATAAGTTAGAAAAAATTTCAAGCTAAAAATCACAAGTAAAGTATAAAAACAATGATGCTCATAATCCCCTCACGATTATCAGCATCCTCACTAGTAAAGGCATCATAAATGACTCAATTAAATAAGAGACATAGTGACCCTCATGATTGGCATCACGACCTTGATCAAGTTCTTGATCATGCCATCGAGGTCGTGATTAAGCCAAGCCTGATCATGATCTAATTGGATGAGAAGAAGAATATATCCAGTGACCCCCATGGTCTTTATCATGACTGTGAACATGCTCATGACATAGGTTATGAATGAGGATTATGAGCATAACTTAGAAGACTATAAAGATCAAAAGAGGCAGTGACCCTCACAGTCCTAATCACGACCGAGATAGTGTTCATGGTGAAGCTCATGAGCATGACCTAAAAATCTTATAGATGCTAAAATAGACAGTGACCCTCATAATCTGAATTATGATCGTGACCACAAGTCACGATCCACGTGGCGGCCCCATAACGGTCACAATAAGGCTCTAACGGCTAGTTTAATTGATGTTCATAATCGTGACCAAGGATATCACGATCATAACCATGCATTTTCCTATAAAAAGCTGAAACAGCGTTAAATAAAGATAGTGGTTATTGGAGATGAAAGAGCTAGTCTATAATAGCTAGTTTTTTATCTTCAAGTATATATACACCTCTTAGAACTTCATTTAAAAGGTTAGATAATTATTGCTTAGCATTCAATTATTCTAAAAAAAAAATAACTTTCTTTATTATTTTCTTAAACCCCTTTGATTGTGGGTTAAGTGTTCTAGCTTTGGTTCTTCTTCTTCTAAATTCTTGGATTTGAGAAGAGAAGTGAGGAACTAAGTTTAAAAGGAATTGATTTAAGTGTTAGCCATTTAAAATACTTGGAAATTTGTTTTTAAGAGTGATCCAAGAAAACTCTTGGATATAAGGCTTGAGTTGAGCCATTAAAACTTAAATCTATAATCTTAAATCTAGTGAATAGATTGGTGTGGGTTAAAATCCTAACTTGGGGATAAGTTAGGTAGAGACATAGGTCTATTTAGAAACTAAACTCCTTAAATCTCTTTATGTTAATGTTCTTAATCACTAATCTCCATTTTAATCTTCTTTTAATTTCTAAAATTTTCATTAGCCTTATTCCCCCCGCCCCCTCTCTAAGGGATTTTCAGAGGATACCAATCATTAAAAAACTACATGAGTTAGCTAATCAAAGATTGCAACAGAGGATAACTAAATTGTGTCTATTGGCTCAATTTAACGTAAGATTAGTGTATTTGGATAGAGTTAAGGCATCTTAAAGGAAGTGTGCTAAATATGGATGATTTAAGAAAAGATATTATGGAAGAAGCTTATTTTTCTATTTATAGTGTTCATCTAGGTTCTACCAAGATGTATCATTATTTGAAAGATAATTATTGGTGGAATGTAATGAAAAGAGACATTACAAAATTTGTATCCAAGTGTCTCACATGTCAGCAAGTGAAATTAGAAAATCAAGACTCTCGGGATTACTACAACAGTTACCTATCTAAGATGGAAGTGGGATATGATTGCTATGAATTTCTTGACTGGATTGCCTCGTGCATCTAGAGGTTCCAGGTTATCAAATTCGGCTCACTTCTTGTTAATAAAGAAAACCTACACTACTGATAAGCTTGCAAGATTGTATATTAATTGAATTATTTGCCTATATAGGTTGCTCGAAAGTATAATATCATATAAATGAGCTACATTACATTTATTTTCTAACAAGAACAGTATAAAGCATTGGAAACTAAACTAGATTTTAGCACTTTTTTCATCCTCAAATGGATGGCAGTTTAAAATGACAATTTAGACACTAAAAGATATATTGAAAATGTGTGTAATGGATTTTGTGGACAATGGAATATGTACTTACCTTTAATTGAATTTGCATGTAACAATAGTTATCATGCAAACATTGGAATGGTTCCATATGAAGCATTATTTAATAGAAAGTGTGAGTACCTTTACATTAGGAAGCTGATAAGAGGAAAATAATAAGGCTAGAATTAGTACAAGTGATTTTAAAGAAGATTCCTATCATTCAATAGAGAATGAAGATAGCTTTTAGCCACATAAGCATTATGCAGATCCTAAGAGGAGGGATTTATCATTCTCTGTGGAGGCTATGGTCTTTTTGAAGGTGTCACCAATAAAAGGGGTAATAAGATTTGGTAAGAAAGCAAGTGAACCTCGAGATTCATTAGACCCTTTGAAATTCATTTTAGAGTTGGCAAGTTGGCTTATAGATTGGTATTGCCACCTGAATTATCTTGGATTAATTCTTTTTACATTCTTCAGCCTCAAATTGCAAAATTCAATAAAGATTTGACATTTGAAGAGTATTCCATGACAATTGTGGATCACTAAGTCCATCAACTTTGCACTAAAGAGATTCTAATGGGAAAAGCGTTATGGAGCAACCATGTAGTAGAAGACTTCACCTAAGAGATAGAGATGGATATGCATAATCAATACCCTTACTTGTTTCAACTTTAAGGTGAAATTTCAAGATTCGAAGACAAATATTTCTTAAGGGGGAAGAATGTAATCACTTGAATTTTTATTAAAAAGGACAAAAGGAAAAATAAGGAAAAGAAAAAAAAAAGTAATGATGCAAAAGAAAATGAGTGTCGTTGCAATAAAGAAAAATCAAGAAGCTTTGCAAAATATTAGTTTTTCCCTTAAAGTTTCTCTTCTTTTCTCCCTCTCCGTTCATCCATTAAACGACCTCCAATCACTACCAAATCTTAACCACAACTTCTCTTCAATATCCCCAACATGCTGGTAGTTTTTGTTTCATGAAAATAGGCTCAGATTTGGTCAATTTCATATTGAAAGTTTTACCCTAAACTTTCTACCATCAAACCACCACTTTCGGCGATGGTCAATTACTGCAACCACCATCATTATGCTTGACTCACTTCTAGGAGTCTGTAGAGACTAACCATGTGTCCTATCTATATTATTTCAATTTTCATTTAAATTTATTCATTAATTTCTTTTTTACTTTATAATCTCTTAACCCAAAAACTATTTGATGCTTTGAAGGTTTATTTGGGTTCTATGTGTTATTAGGTGTTTTTTAGTATAATTGATTTAGTAGGGTGATATAATTTAAGTCAGAATTCCGACGGATCCTGCCCATAGACGCAGTGAAATAGTGACCAATCCGAAAATTGAGATTTTATTTTTAATAAATAGTAGGAGTGAAGTCTAATTCTTTACGGATTGTAAGATAAGAATTCTGGAATTATTTTACTAAAAATTATTTTATTTTTGTTTAAATTAATTTAGCTAACAAAAATTATTTCTATCAATCTCAAAATGCTTATTTATCAATTCATAAGTTCACTTTGATAATTTCTTCATTTTAGTAATGTTTCTAGAATTTTAAGAAATTATTAAAAATTTATATTCTATAAATCATTATATAAATATTCCTTTATATAAGGACTTCCAGAATGGAAGCTATCGAATTGAGGTATATTAGGACACATTGGCTAGCACGTTCCACCTATGAGTTAATATTTTAAAATGCTTATAGAGACTGTGTGCATTGTGTTAATAGCTAAACATGCCAAAAATAGAATTTACATGAATTAGTATATAATGGCATGATTATACAAAGTGCATAATTTTATATAAAATAATGTGATTTAATTGTTTTGATATCATAATTATTCTTGAGAAAGTGTTTTATTTTATTCTAGCTAGGCAAAACGCATTCTAAACTCCATGTATTTCAACTTTTTTGATATTACATTGCATCCCTCCACTCTTAATTTTTTTTTTTCACATTGCAATCACACACTTTCAATTTGATTTATATTGCAACCTTTTTTCAATAGATGAGTTAACATAGTTTAGTAGAGGTATGACATCAACTAAAAACCGTCAACCTTAGTTTTAAATCATTTCCAAAATTCATTCTTACCTCAGTGTACTCTCAACCTTTTTTATATTTCATCCTTCTACTAAATGTTCGACACATTACACTCCTTTCACTCTCAATTTTAGATACATTAAGCCTTATTGTAAAATTAATTGTTAAAAATATCCAAATTAGGCCCTATAATTTTAAAAATTTTCTATTTAATTCTTAAAATTTTGATTAATAATTAAATCCATAAAATTACTAAATTAATTCAATTAAACTTATTAAAATTTTAAAAATATATATTTGTTATATAATTAAGTTGCCAATTATCTAGTTCTAGTAGATTTACAATAATAAGAATATATGTAGTTATAAAAATTATGACATGCTTTAATTATGTAATAAATATTTATACAATTAACACAAAAAATATGGTAAAAATTAATACATAATAAATTGTTTAATCAATAAAAAATACACGAGTCATTTAATAAATAAATACTAGTGAAAATTTGTAATATTAGTCAATTAAAAATAAATAAAATACTATTGTATAAAATCATCCTTCTTACAATATATATTTAATAAATTAATAATTCTATTAATTATGTTTTTAAATAAATAAAAATAAATTTACGACAGAAACTTCAATGACTTTATTTTTTATCTACTTTTATTTTATTTTATTTTAATTATCATAGGATAGGAGTATATTTTATCATTCAGTTGTAGTTATTAACAAAATATACTTTACATTGTAAAAACGAAAGTAATTATATGAGGTGTCTTAATTGACTATAATGTTATCTTTAAAATTATGAAATTTATATTTATATTTTTCACTAGCATTTTATTTATTAAATATCTTATATATTTTTTGTTGATTAAAGACTTATAATGCATAATTTTTGTCATATTTTTATATTAATTATATAAATATTTAATGTATAATTAAGATATAGGGTCATTTACGAATACCTCTTTGAGGTCTATTCTAATTTATTAGTTCATTCTGCATTTTTAGAAGTCAACTAATATCCCCTCATATTTGATTTATTATAGCAAGTTTACATATTAAAGTAATTAATTTATAGGTTAAAAGGCGCAAACCAAGAAAACATGCCGAGTTGAGTTCAAAAAACAAAACATGCCGCGTTTAAGAAGCATTGATAAATTAAGCCTTTAAGTTTTAGTGTTGGTGACGGTAAAATAGTAAAATGTATTGAATTAGAACCAACATGATTTTCATGTTTTTTTTTTAATTTTTTTAATCTTTATGTATACTCACTTGATTCAAGAGATTTGCGACAAGTGTACAATGAAATTAATTTGAATCGATTGCAAAATATTGACAGAATTGCAAATGAAATTGTCAGATCATGATTTGCCAAAATTATAAGTTTTGGCAAAATTGCAAATTGTCAAAAAAAAAAAGATTTTTTTAAAAAGCATTTAGGCCATTATCTGGCAGGGATCCACACATTTTCTAGAAAGTACTCATTTATTTTTTGTATAAATTTAAGAAATTAGTCAATTTCATCATTTATCAATATGTTACCTAATAATAAAAAATGTACCTATAAAAAGAAAGAACCTTCAAGACTCTTTCGCCAAAAATTGTTTTAAAAATAAACATTTGAGTATTTAGTTTTTGAATATTATATTTATGTATTTATATAAAATAAACACATAAAAGAACAAATATTTATTCAGCAGAATAAAACACCATATTCAATTGAGGTAGCTATTAATAATAATATTGTTTTTATTATATTTTTATTTGATGTTAGGTTTACTGAATTTAATAAAATTTATATATCATTGCTTTTGTGATTATAAAGTTATAAAATGTAATGAGCTATGTGCATCACACATATAAAAAAATTAGTAAATATAAAAATACTTATTTTGAACTTATCATTATAATAAATCATAATTTGTATTGAATATTTATAATTCTATAGCAAATATGAATTTTAATTTACTTATAAATAATCTAAATTACAGTCCAGATTTCGAACTCTCGTTTAGACTTTATTAGCCAATGAACCATTATTAACAAAACAATTTTACCTTAACTGAGTTAAAATAATAGTAAAATTTTAGCTAAAGAGTGATACGTGAACACATGGGGCAGCTCTTTACGTTTAAAAGTACTGTTTCTTCTCCTATTATATGTGATGCGAATGAGTGCGAAGTATGTCAAAAGCGATTATTGAGAACAAAGTGAAGGACAGGGATGGACTCTAAAACGATAAGAGCCATATGATATGCAAAGGACAATGACTCGAACCATTTATAAAGAACCAATGACCACAAAATTGATTTGTGGTTTATGGTTAATGTAGGCTACGTGCATATGCATATGACCGGCCTTTCCGAGCAGAAAAGTACACGTATGAACAAATCAATGAAGAAAAGAAAGACCCACTTCACATCCAATCATATAACAATATTATTATTATTATTATTTGGAGCCAATAAGAGGTATTTCAGTACCCTTTTGCTTTTGCTTTTTGTTTTGTTGGTAATTAATAAAATAAAAGAAAATTCTTTTGAGTGGTCCATGCATGGAAAATGTATGTCGTTTTCATTTTATTGATACTGATGGGGTCGGTCCATCCCTCCCTGTTAAAAAGATAGAATAGTGAAAAAATAAAAAGAAAAAGGACCATGATCACATGAAAGGTTCTGCAATTTTCACTTTCCTGGAAAAACCTACTTACCAACTTTTCTTGTCTATATTTATTTTTTTCTGCTATTTTTGCTTCATTATTGATCTCCTATTTCATTTATTTCTACCCACCTTCCTCCAGAATCTTCTTTCTTTGCAAAATATTGTTTCCAAATCACTCTCATTTTACCCTTTTAAGCTCTTACATATTATACAAGGAAATTCATATTTACACGTAACTATGAATGACACATAGT
>CATIWM010513832.1:0-20202 GCA_949671775.1 Mallotus repandus
TGTGACTTTAAATATTGGTAGTTTAAAAAAATATTTATATTAACGTGAAAATAACTAATTTATAGACTATGGTTGTAAAATTGGTAGAGCAGATATAGGAGGGTGACATAAAGTTGGTGGGTAGTGGGACTTTCTTCAAAGCTGAAATGGAAAAGAGAGAGATTCTCAAAGCTCATCTCCAGGTTGTCAGGTTTAAGGCAAGGCAGCAAAATTACATAGAGAAAAGGACAAGAAAAGATTGCAGAAAGCAGCACTGTCTCTGGCTCTGCTATTTTTGCTGATGAGTCTTTTAGAATCTGCAATCTTTGTTGACACATGATGTAGAGAAGCACGTGATGTGCTTGTTCTTTGGTCTTTGCTACACTCCCAAAACTTCTTTTGCACAGCCTTTCGGTTTCCTAATAATTCAAGTGCTCGAGCTTTCTGTTGGAGATCATGAGACCCCCTCACCGTGTCTTGCAAATTAAGAGGTGCTTATCATGTGCAGATGAAAAAGTTGTAGCAGTTCAACTCCATCACAATTTTCACTGCAAACTATTGTAGAACTTTTAGCATTATTTAAATTGTCCAATTCATATAAATAAATCAACTGAAATTATTTCAACATCTAAATTAACTGAAAGGCATTTTGTAAATTGATGTCTATAAAATAGTTAGTTTTTAAATTGAGAAATAATACTAAATTCAAGATACCATAAGTGTATAAAATTTATATAACTTGTATTCTAATCTTGCTGAATATTAAGAAAATGGCTAATTGCAATTGTATAACTCCCGGTCCATTGAGCCTTCATTATATAAAAAAATTCAAAAAATAAATATAATGATTATTGTGTATTTTACTTTATTTTTATATGTATTTATAAGAGGTGAGAAAAATAGAATCTATATTTTGGCAGTTGACACCATCGCATTATAGCCGAAAATTAAACAGACAAATAGCAAAGATTTTATTCATAACACTTAAAAATTAAAAGTTCAGTATCAAACCACCGCAAGATAAAATTATCCAATTTGTTCCAAACATAGCGAAACAAATAAATTGAATCAAAATAAATAAGAAATAAATAAGCAATTTTATTCACATATTGTATTTATGTGCTGTATTTGAAATAATATAAGAAATTTTATTAAAATTTAAGTGTTTTTGTAAGGAAAATAAAAATGGTTATAAATTAGTTGTAAGAATTGCGAAGTGGAATAAATTCCGCCAATCACGTTGCATGATGTTTGAATTCTCTAGGCTTCCCCGCCAATAATTGTCGGACACTGAGGACGAGTGGGTGCATTAGTTTGGAGTCGGACTGACCAAGATTATATCAGATTAAAGTTAAAATTAAAATTAAATATTATTATTTTTCATATCTGTTTATAAAGGCTATCTCCTCATTTTTTTTAGCTTGGTCGCCTATCTACTAGGTTAGAGACAACAGCATAAACTTTTTGACTATACATTATTTGGAATTTAAACCTGATTCTTTACTATCCATCCTGAATCTCAGCATTAGACCATTTCATCCGAACTTTATTGGCTGAAAAAAGGCTAATGTATCTTGATGCACATTGTGTATAATGAGACTCTTATATCCTTTGTTCACATTCCTGTTTTCCTACTTCTTTGAATATAAGTAATTATCAAAAAAGCATTCAGTTTATGCTTATGTGTCAATCATTTTCATCAAACAATGCTTTTATTATAATATGGTTGATACAGTCCATGTAGTTGGAGTCTAAAAGCAATTTTTAAATAATGTTTTAAATTTAGTGGGTGATATGGTATTTATTACTAATAAAGCGGCCAACAGGATTATAAAAAAGATTATAATTAGTTATTAATTATGGATGCTTGATGATTATGATCTGAAGTGGTAGCTAGACCCACCTCAATGCTACTAAGATTGCATGGTGCAATTCTTATATTATATTTTTGAACTATGCAATTATAAACATTGTCAATGCATGAGAAGGATGACATTATACTTAACATATTTAAAACAAATGGTAAAATATCTTATTATAAAATTAAAATATTAGATAGAGCGTAGGACGCATCTTTGATTAATTATGTCATTAAAAAAAACATTTTTGACATTGTAAAATCTGTTGGTTAGAATATCGTATCATATTCATTAAACTACAAATGAGGTGAATGAAGCACCAAAAAGTTTTTTTTTTAAAAAAAAAGCAGGAAAAAAACCCTCAAGGAGAGCAAGAATGTCAAAACTTTTTTTTTTGTGGGAATCTATTTTGAATTTAAGACAGAAAATGCTGAACTTTAATAAAGCGTAGGTAGATAAAAATTAAGATACTTTTTTTTTTTTTCAACCATTTCAAGCACATAAACAAGTATATGAAGAAATCAAAAGTTGAGTAGTTAAGCGTATAATCTTTTTCAAATTCTTCTTCAATTTTTTTTTTAATAAAGACAAAATAAGTAAACAATGAGAAAGCTACGAAGCGAATTAAAGGCAGAGTGTTACGATAGGATATATAAGACAAATATTATTTTTATATTTGTAAAATCTGGAGTTTAATTTAGAGCATAATTTATCGAAAAAAAAAATTGTTGAACAAGATTAAAAAAAATCTAACAGCGGTGAAGTCGTTGGCGAAGATTAGCTGTAATTTTTGGAATATGGTAACTAATTTTCAGAGAAGACTTGACAAGAAACAAAAATAGAGTGGACCATACACCCCTGGGTAAGGTGAGGGTTGTTTGAGGGACACAGGCGGCCACCAATGGAAAGAATTGTTAATTTTTATCCAATTTCTTTTTTTTTTTTAAAGATAATTGTTATCCATTTTCAAAGCACCAAAATGCCCAAATCATTGCCCCAAGCCTGGCTTAGTGATTTGATAAAAAAAAAAAAAAAATTAGACTGTTGAAAGGTAAGACTGATGATCTTGAATTCGAGAGTTACATTCCCTTTTAATTTTGGTAAAATAAAAAATGCTCAAATTATTGTCGAGCCTGTGATCTTCTACGAGTAGTCATATACATCAAATTGAAATAATTAGAGATCAAATTTTTACCTCTTATTTTCTCTAGCTTATTTAAAATGTATGGTAAAATATTTGTTATAGAATCAAAATATTAGTTAAAGGTAGTTTCAATCTCCCGACTCCTCTTGTTTTCCCACATTCAGCCATAGGCTTCACATGGAGGGTAGTTGTTAAAAAAAAAAAAAAGCGCATATCACTGTCTTCAAACAATACAAATATCAAAAATCATATTCTAAAAGGAGAATCTTTGTGCACCTGTAAGTACTACCCCCATTTGAGTCTATAGTAAGTAACCATAGGTCCATTTGGCCCATATCAACACATGGGGAAGGCTCTTTGTTTGGTAGAATCTGGCATTATAAGGCAGAAATTTTGAAAAATAAGTTAGTAAGTAAATAAATTAAAGCAGCAACAGCAGAAGCAGGAGGAGGAAAGATAAGTAGCTTTCATGGCATGGAAGCTGCAGCAAATGCAAATAGGCTTCTGGGTTTTTATTTGGTGAGTCCAATATTCTGCACTCTTGTTTGTCTCGCTCGTTTCATTTCCTGCAAATATTTAATTTTTTTTTTTTGTTCTTTTTATATTGCATTTTGTCTCCTTCTTCTTCGTCTCTTTCAGTACCTTCTCTTTGTCCCTTCGGTTTTTGCTTTTTTGTTTCATTTGTTTATGTTCAAAATTTCCTGGGTGGTTTATTTTGTCTATGTATGCTTTGGATTCTGGGTTCGTTTTTTTGTTTAACATTTGTCTCTGTTCTTCTTTA
This sequence comes from Mallotus repandus, assembly GCA_949671775.1. Taxonomy (NCBI): domain Eukaryota; kingdom Viridiplantae; phylum Streptophyta; class Magnoliopsida; order Malpighiales; family Euphorbiaceae; genus Mallotus; species Mallotus repandus. Next base: position 3,764 of record CATIWM010513832.1, read on the forward strand.
CGGATCTCCATTGTTGTATTCTGATCTAAGTACTGGTACAGACCGGCATTTGTACTGTGACACAGAAGCTTTTATATAAAACCTTCTTTTTAAGGTTCTGTAGTATAATAATTTGAAATGGGTTGTCCGTGTTTAATTGTTTATAGTTTGTAAATAAGTTGGTTTTTGACAAAAAGAACTTTTTCTTTTTCATGTGTATTACAGATGAAAGTTTTCGTATAGGACAAGAAGAAATCCTCCAAGTTTCTGCTTTGCGTTATTATTGAAGATGTTGTGTGCTTGCTCAGGGGAGCAATTTAAGTTTGAAGAGGGACCGCAGTCTCCAGAGTCATTAGCCACGAGGGATTTTTCAGCTAGTGGCCTTTCATCTAGAACTACTGGAGACTGGGAATCCAGACTTGAAGATATTCAAGTTGATGAAGCTGAATCCACTCTAAAAGAAGCTCTCTCATTGAATTATGAGGTGGGTTGGTTAATTGCCTTTTTTTTTTTTTGGCTTTTCAATCTTTTGTTGTAGCCTCTGATTTGTGAATTTTTGGTTTAATGAGTGTGAGTTACAGGAAGCCAGGGCATTGCTAGGAAGGCTTGAATATCAGAGAGGAAATTTTGATGCTGCCCTTCAGGTATTTCAGGGTATTGAAATTAAAAGTTTATCTCCTAAAATGACAAGGGCCATTGTTGAAAGAACTCGGCAAAGAAAGCAGCGTGCCAAAGGTGATATTGTTGCTTCTAGTGTTATGTCTATGCATTCAGTGAGTCTACTTCTTGAAGCAATCCTACTTAAAGCAAGATCACTTGAGGAACTGGGGCATTGTAGAGGTATTATATTTTCAAATCCAGATAGCCTGAAGTCATTCTGGAAGTATTTGCACGTGCTTTCGTGGAATTCAGAATTTGATATTGCATTAATTTTTATATCAACTTGCATTTTTTTTTTTTCCTTTCTGAATAACTTGATGGATATATAAGCATAATTTTCTCAATTTGTTCTCAATTTCTTAAAATAAACTAAAAGTTAAATTCCAATGGATTCTGATGCTCATTCTATTCAAACAGAGGCCGCAAAGGAGTGCAGAATTATTCTGGACGTTGTTGAATCAGCATTACCTAATGGAATGCCTGAAGGGATTGGTGAAGAATGCAAATTGGAAGAAATGTTTCACAAAGCGTTGGAGTTGCTGCCCATTCTGTGGATAAAAGCAGGCTTACTTGATGAAGCTATCACTTCATATCGCAGGGCTCTAGTCAGGCCATGGAATCTAGGTTCACAAAGGTTGGCTAGAGTGCAAAAAGACTTGGCTTCCATTTTACTCTATGGTGCTGTTGAATCAAAAATTCCCCCTCAGTTACAAACATGGGGTCCAGTCAGCCCCAGCAGCAGTATAGAGGAAGCAATTCTTTTGTTGTTGGTACTGATGAATAAGGTAGCTTATGGGGAAATCAAGTGGGATGAAGAAATCATAGAGCATCTGACTTATGCGCTCTCAACAATTGAGCAGTTTGAGTTATTAGCAGAGCATGTGGAGCAGGCCCTTCCAGGTGTATATAACCGGGCTGATAGATGGTACTTCCTTGCTCTTTGTTACAGTGCTGCCGGTCAGAACGAAGCAGCTTTGAACCTAATAAAGAAAATTTCTGGATTCTCAGAATCAAAGCACAAACCTCATATCCCTTCCTTTCTATTGGGAGCAAAACTGTGCTCCCTAGATCCAAAGAATTCTCATGAAGGAATTAATTTTGCTCGTAAAGTGATTAGCTTGGCAAATCATAAAAAACATTTCATGGGTGAAGCCCATAAATTCCTTGGTGTTTGCTATGGGCATGCTGCAAGAATTTGCTTATCTGACTTTGAAAGAATTCTTCTGCAGGAAGAGTCTTTGAACTCCCTAAACCATGCTGCTCTAAATAGGCAGGAGGATCCTGAAGTGATGTATAGCCTTGCACTTGAAAACATACTGCAAAGGAACATAGACACAGCTTTTGACAATGCAATGACTTATACTGAAACCATGGGTGGCTATTCGGTTAAAGGCTGGAAGTTATTAGCCCTAGTTATATCTGCCCAGCAGCGTTTCAGGGATGCTGAGATAGTTGTTGAGCTTGCTTTGGATGAGGCTGAGAGAAAGGATCAGTTTGAGCTTCTTAGATTGAAAGCTGTGCTTCAAATTTCTCAGGAGCATCCCAAGCAAGCAATAGAAACATACAGAATATTGCTATCTCTTATTCAAGCACAGAGGGATCTTCAAGCCAAGAACACTGATAATGCACATATCTTTGAGCATGAGGTTTGTATTCATTAGACATGCATGCATCTTTCATTTTTATGGATATCCTCAAGTTTAAAAAATGAGTGCAATGCAAGAAACACAAATTGCTTGAAACTGGCTACTAATACCATTTTTGGTTAAGCACCCTAATTGACATGTTTGTGGTATAACTTTTATACTTGAAAATATCACCTTCAGAAAACACATCCGCACCTGCACGTTTGTTCTTGAACAAAATCTAATTCATTAACAAGAACATAGAGCCAGCAAAACCATATATGCATGTGATTCTCTGTTATTTTAGTCATCCTAACTTTCAACCCTTCGTTACCTTTCTTTTTAGTTGCGCATATGATCTCCTGCCTCATTGATGTATATTCCTTTCTCAGGAACTTGTATGACATGTTCAATTAGAAGGGAGTTGTTCTAATTTTTCTTCTCTTGCAGGCACAAGCAGAAAGAAACCTGGAGCTGGCAGCCTGGCAAGATTTGGCATCCATTTACTCAAAACTTGGTTTGTGGACTGACGCCCAAATTTGCTTGGACAAAGCCAAGTTGATGGACTTTCACTCTCCCAGAAGTTGGCATACCACAGGTGGTAATACTGCCTTTATAAATTAGTCCACTGAGCACAATATTTATTTTTCTCTATGAACCGCCTTCTAATTGATTGATTATTGAAAATGCTGTAGCTTAAAAATTTACTATTATTCTTTATGCTCAAGTTTATAAATCTTTTTGCAGGAGCATTGTTTGATGCTCAATCACTATACAAAGAAGCCCTGGTTTCTTTTTCGGTCTCACTCTTAATAGAACCAGACTATGTTCCAAGTATTGTTTCAACTGGAAAAGTGTTGATGAAACTTGGAAGTCAGACATTCCCAGTTGCAAGGAGCTTCCTAATGAATGCTTTGCGCTTAGAGCCCATGAATCATGAGGCATGGTTGAATCTTGGTTTAATTTCAAAAATGGAAGGATCGTTCCAACAGGCTGCTGACTTTTTCCAAGCTGCATACGAGCTCAGGCTGTCGGCCCCAGTAGAAAGCTAGCGTGATAATTATTTGCCCGCTATTTTAAGCAAAAACCTCCAGAGATCTTTATGAAGTATATTTAACATCAAATATGCCATTGGGTTCAATTGTTAGCAATAACAGAAAAAGGGAGTGCAGCAGCCAGATACCTTGTGTTTATTCCACTCAAGTCCCTGTAGTAATAGATTCCTATGATTCATTTGTATAGCAAATCGTGCTGTAGCTTTCAATTATTTTTGTTGATATTTTTTAAGCATGACATTTGGATTGATGGATTAATCGGGAAAATTTGGTTGAGCAAAAGTTCTGTTCCAAGCTGAAAAATACACAATTCGTTTCTGATATAGCATTCATTTTATTTTGTTTTTAATACATGATAAATTTTAATAAATATAGGGATTATAATAAAATTCCTCACTCTATCGGTAGTTTGATAATCTTCAGAGGAAAACAGGCTGTTGTGGTTTGAACTTGATCTCGTGCCCTGCAATGATCACTGAACTATCAGCCAAATGATTCACGGCATGCACTTGACTGCTGAATTATTAGCCAAATGACGGCTTTGATGCTATAATAATTATTATGCCTGTTTTGATCTCACATGCTTGGCATACATCAATCTTCACTTTTTTTGTTGGTTGCCTCTAGAATTTCAATATAGGACATACTGATTTCAGAAGATCATAATACAATAAGCTGTACAATATTCATTGAGGTGTTTTTCCGTACGTAACAACAGCATGCGCCAGAAAACAGGAAGAAAAAGCAGCAAAATAGAAGAAAATGTATATTACAGGTACATGATAACTTAAATCTTCATCACTGAAGTCCTAGGAACTTATCAATCCGACCATTTGTTCCCCTGTTGAAAAACCTCATACAAATAGGAGCTTTGACCCCTGCAAGAGCCAGGATTGAGCTGGGCAAAACCCAGATGCCATCTCCACAAATTAAACCAGAAGCTACTGCTGGTGCAAAAGCATCTGCCTTGGCCTTATTCGTCTTTTCCCAAACGAACAAAATCAAGCTTCCAACACACATGTCAATAGCAAAGTATGGACCCAAATAGAAAGGTATAGCCATTGCCATTGGAATTGGAATGAATCTTCTCCACTTCTTACCCACTCCATCTTTAATGGCGTTTATTAGAACAGCAGCTCCAAAGAAGCCATAGCATAGGGACAGGCAATTCTTTGGTAGAGATGAGAAGCCATCTACGCCAAGAATAGCCATACCACGGAAAACAATAGCATAGGGGACAGGATATGTGGTATCAGGAAGACCAAGGTCCTTAAAGGCACTGTAGAACAACCAAAAGACACAAGGAGAAATTACACAGCCCATTGCTGTTCCAATTACTTGGCTAACAAACATGGACCTAGGTGAAGCCAGGGTCAAGTAGCCGGTCTTGAAATCTTGCATTAGATCGGACGCTGTAGAGACAATATTCATCATTACTCCACATGCTGCTAACCCAGCTAAAACTCCACCATGGGAAGCTCCAGCCCATGCTCCAATGGTGAAAATAGCAAGTTTTCCATAAGTGGATGCAAGTGACCAGTCTGTTAGTCCACAACCATATGCATTGCAGAAAGCTAAAACTGGTGCGAATATGTAGATGACTATTACATAATACCATTTAAGCTGAGTAAATATGAATGGGAGAACGGTCGTAGAGATGGCAGCAATGGTGACATAACCTGCAGCCGCAAACCATGTTGGAATTTGATCTTTGAGAAAGAGTTGGGTTCGGCGCTGGTCATCAAAAGAAAGCTTCTGCACCTGTAGAGGTGGACTGTCTGCAACAGGGAGGTCAGTTCTGTTGCCTTTGGACATGAATTGACAATACATGCTTAAGATGGTTTGGCTCAGCACCTTGCAGAAGTTGTACAAACCATCACCAAGGATCATGGCAATGGCTATAAATACCTGAAGAATAGAGACAAGATACTTAAATGTCGATAAATGATGATAGCCCTGAAGAGATAGAGTAATGCTTATCAGAAACTAACCTTGTAACCTTGAAGGCCATGTAAGCTTGTGGGGCTAAGATCTGCCGGATACCAATCACCCTTCTTAGCATCTATTAGTGGCCACATTAGACCCCAAGACAGGATTCCTCCAAGTAGCACTGATATGTTTATGATATAAGGGCAAATCATCCCCACTCCCACATAAGTTGCCGAGAAATCAAAGAAAAACCTATAGATATAAATATGAAGAGATCAACCAAAACGAAACAAGCTAAACTGATAGTTGTTAACTATAAAAAAGAAGAAAGAGTAAATGATAGTATATACTTATTGTCTTTAGCTTTGAGCCCAAAAGTAGGGAAGTTTGAGAAACCACAATAATCTTCTTCAGCTTCGAAGAACCATTGGAAGAAAGACCACAAGAAGCTGAAGGAGAAGAACTTGCCAAGCTCTCTAACTTGTTTCCTACAAGAGTGGAACAAGTGCAGTATGCTTGTCAAAACGTGTCAAAGTTTCTGTTGTGATAAGTTATAATTAAGACAAATTGGCGGTGTTAAGTGCCTTACTTAGCCAGCTTGGCTCCTTCAGGAGTGTGGAAGCTATTGATTAAATGAGCAGTTGCAGTACCACTTGGGTAAGTCAACTTGAAGTCTATAACCATGATCTGATGTAAATCATGACACATAAGAGTCACAAATAAATCAAGTTATGGTAGCATTTAAGCTTGTTTCTTTAGCAGAGTACATGTAATTACCTTTCGCAGAGGCACCACAGAGAAGAGGCCAAGAAAACTAACAACAAAAAGAAAGGCAATCATCCATCCTAAAGATGGGTTTTTGATATTTGTTCCATAATTATCTTCTGATGATTGTTGAGCAATGCGTTCACTCATTCCAAAGAGGTAACTCCCAAAACCTCCTGAAAATAATCATATAACAAAGATTCAGATTCTAATACGTATATACAAGTTAAACTCACCGGAGGAACAGAGTAATACCGCTAAAGGCAATGCCAGAAGAGGCTACAACGCATGTTTGAATAACAGTGTTCTCCTGCCTAGTAAATGGCTGCTTCAAAAGGCCAGATTTTTCAAGAATCTTAGTCCAAGTCCTTAAAAAGAAAAATCCCAAGAGACCAGCAGAGACGTTGAGAGAAGGGATGATCCCAGTTGTTAGGCTGAGCTTCATCACTATAAAACTGAACAGTATGCTCAAAACAAAGCTCACTCCCAAAGCCCTCCACGTCAGTTGCTCTCTCCATGATGGCACCCTTTGCTTCTTGAATATCTGCTCTACTGACAACTCCCCTTCTCCTGTTCCTTCTTCTTCTTCGTTTGGCTTAATGCATCTGTTGTTAATGGATTCTGCATGTTCCATATCTAAGTTACACTCCACTCCTTCTTCCCTCCCACTGCCACGGCTCATTTTCCCCCTTGTTGCTCTCCTTAGGAAAATGTGGAATCTTCGTTAAAGGGTTGGAATCTTAGGAATGTGTATATTTTGAGTGTGGCTGGATTTATATTGGTGCCCGTATATATCAAGTTGGAATCCGTCCATGATATTAAATCAGGAAGTTGCCAACGTTCGTCACAAAAAGAAGGAATTCATGATACGAACAAAATGGCAAAAGGACGAACTAATGATCCAAATGCCAGCATAATTGTCCCGTAACGTCCAAGTCACCAGCGATTGGAGACCTACCCTAAACATGGGCAATTTGTATTCATGAAGTTCTTCTTTTCACACCTTGGGAGCACCTTTCCTTAATTTGTTTTTTTAAAGAAAGGTACAAATCCGCATTAGTCACTTGCAAGGCCTCGATAACTATTTATTTATTTTTTTTGTGGAAATTTTTTTTTTTTAAATTTTTGGTGCCGGATAATATATTCGATGGGAAGACTTTTGCCTACACTAGTTGTATTGGAATATTTCCGATAAACTCTTTATTTTGAGCAAAATTTTTTACTTTGAAAGAGTCCATCCAAAAAAATGATATCCAACACATTCTCTATATTTTTATTTTACACAATGCATGACAACTACAGAGAGAAGGGAAGAAAATATTTTTTAAAGGGAATGGAAGGGAGGGGAAGGAAAGGGAATAAAAATTATAGGTTGTGTTTAATTATAGAAAACTACTCCAGTTTTCTAAAAAAATTTTCAAAATGAAAATAGAAAATAAAACTTTATATTTACTTTGGGTGTTTTCACAAAAATATCACTTGAAAACTATTTTCACCATTTTCACAATTTTAAAAGAAAAGTGGAAAACAAATTTTTGTTGTTTTTAAAAAAATTTTTCATTAAAAATATAAAGTGAAAACACAGTATTTTCATTTAAAAATACGTTGTTTTAATTACAACATCTTTTCTACTTGTTTTTATTTATTATTTATTAATTTATTTTAGTATTAGAAGATAAAATAAACTCTACTTTTCAAACCCTAAATTATCTTTCTACTTTGATATGTATCATTATCTCTCTACTTTGAAAAATAAGTTGTAGATGAGAATAAATAAACATATTTTCTATTTTTAAAAAATGGAAAATAGTTTTCATTTTCTAACTAGGAAACATGTTTTACCAATTTTCTATGAAAATAAAAAGTTTTTATTTTCTTTAAAAATTGAAAATTGAAAATATAAAATAATTATGTATAAATAAACGCACCAATAGATTTTTTGTATTTGGTAACTTAAAATTAATTAATAAGCAGAAAAGGAGGAGAAATGTTTAAAAAGGAAATAAGTTTTTAAATTACAATGTGTTTTTGAGTTGAAATATTTTACATCCCACTTTGGGATGTAATCAATTTCATCTCATACAAAAGAAATGAGGGAGATTTATTTTCCTTCAATTCCCTTTCCCTTCTATTAACTCTTAATAACCAAATAACACAAGATCTAATTCCCCTTATATTCTCTTTCCTTCCCTTTATATTCCCATCAATCCATGCATAGTGTTAAAGTAGAAAGTTTGTTTGACTCTCCACATGTAGAGAGTTAATTTCACTCTCTACTCTAAAATATTTTAATTCCTTATGCAAGATATTAATTGATATATATCTTTTTATTGAAAAGGTTTTTCTCTTTCACAAATTACTAGAGGGAAATTTTGTAAAAAATTAAAAAAGGGGAAAAAATTAAGCATTAATATTTATTGGATAAAGTAAATTAAAGATTAAAAATATCTATTGAAGTTGTATAAATTTCTTCATTCTTTATACTTAAAGATTCTTTTAGATGTTTTTTATTGTGCAAAAAATAATATTTAAAATAAAGAGTACTATTAGAGATGTTCTTACACTTTAGGGTAAGATTTGTGATACATAAATCAAGTGATCATAAATCAAGTGATTTACACTTAGTCATTGAAGATGAGACACGTATCTTTTTATTACAAATCTCATCATTAAGTATAATACACCCAATATAAGTAAGAATTATTCATTGGTGTGTTTTTATCTTCTCCTTGGAATTTATGATGTTTCACATGAAGGGTATATTCTTAGAATACGTTGATTCAGAATATGACTTTCATTACTTTTGTTTTTTTTGAAGTATCATTACTTTTGTTTTTTTTTTGAAGTATCATTACTTTTATTTGATAAAAATAAATTTCATAAAAATTTATAGAATTTATTTGATAAAAATAAATTTCATATGAATTCTATTCAAATTTCATTTGAAAATGAAATGATTTTTTTGGTGGAATTGCACCAAGTAAGGGGTAAATCATACAAGTGCCATAAGAAAAATAAACATTTCAGAAACACCCTGAATAAATGGTTACATTATTCTTTATGTACTCTGAAAAGTTACAGCGAACCTGTGAAAGATATTTACAACTCTCATGGAGCAACATTTGCAAAGCTATTAACAATTGGCCTTCAGAATGACAGAAACTGGCAGGTAATAATGCACACTATTACATGGATAAATCCTGTTGCAAGTATAGCACAGAGAACAAGGCTTCAAAGTTAGATTCTGCAACTGAAAACTAGTACATATATTGAAATCTTAATTTTAACAAATTACATAAGTAAAGCATTTTGTTAAACTAGATGTTTTTTTTTTTTTTAACAAAGATAAACTAGATGTTTAAATGTAAACTTTTCCCAATTACAAATTTTCCTAAAAATAAAGTTGACCACATCAGAAGGTAACATCAAAATAAGAGTTAGACACTGCTACAATCTTATTCCTAACGCATGGGATACTTCATCACCATTTAAATTTCTGCAAATTACTGATCCTGAAAATTTTCATCCTAAACCATGAAATAATATAAATTTATAACACATACTGCAGAAAACCAAGCTCTATAACCTAAGAGAAAAGTGAAACATATCATGCAATGCTAAAAAATAGTTCTTTGATTGTCTAACCTAGAATAAAATCCACAGCCGCATCAAAAACCGCTTCACCTCAGCCCATCTGCCACTGCATTAAGAGCAAGAGCACAAACCAACAGTCAAGACTTTCACATTATTTTACTCTCCAACAAACACATAAGCATGACGCATGAAGTATGAAGAAACAATATACATATTCCACATCAAACTGCCTACAGCATATGAAATTGGACAAATGGAAATGGGTGGCTGGCATGTATTGGACCATGATTAAATTTTAAAAATTTTAGCAGTTTAGCATTCTATCATATCATTTATCCCCAGGGAGTAAGTGGGGTGGAGGGATGGGGAAGTTTTAAGAAGAAAAATAAACCTTTAAAACAGGCTCCCCTTTATTAGAATTTGCAGATTGTTTCGCCATGCCCTGAAATTGTGCACGTGCAGCTCTACCTGCAGCAGATTTTTCAAATTCCTCTTGCCTGCAAGCAACGCAGCAAAAGCTAAGGAAACTCAACTGAAAACATCTTAAACTAGTTTAGTTTACCAAGTTTCAATTCTTAACAAGAATCCCATCATCTTATCAGTGTTACAAAAATCTTCTGTCCCCTCTCAAAATTCTGGATCTTCACACACCAAGTGCTGATCTCATATGGCCACCGGTATTGTTAATTTGCTTAAAAATTTCCTCTTATGGCATTGCCCAGCACTTTTTTTCTTTTTGAAAACAAAACCCTACTCACAGCTGTATAAAAAACCCCCCAAAGACATTTACCATCCTCAAATAACAACCACTACAGAAAAGTACATTTTTTCCGGCGACGCAACTACGTTGATTGGTATATATAGATCGGATTTCGAAGAAATCGTAAACAGCAATCAAATGAAAAAGAAGAAAAAATAATTACCGTTTCTGGGCAGCTTCTGCGGCTTTAGCACGAGCTTCTGCCTCCGCCAGCCTGTCTTCTTCCTGTCTCTCCCGCTTGCTGGCTCCGCCGAAGCAATCACAGCACAATAACCCCATCTCTTTCCGCTCCAATATCTTCTCTCGAATTTCTCGCTTTTATTTTGACTAGTTAGCTTTTAAACGTGTCTTTATCTACACGCGCTTTTTCAATCAATTAAAATCTGCCGCGCGTCAAGCAGGGGACAGCCTCGTCTTTTCCTTTTTATCTTTAATTGAAGCAACGAAAGTCCGAAACTACGTCGTTTTCACCAGCACTAAAAACGGCGCGTTTTCGAGTAAAAATCAGTTCACTTTTCGTCAGCGGATTCCCGATCATCAACAGACGAGAGTGGAGCTATAGCCTATAGCTATGACTGTTAAAGCGTTAGACTCTCTCCCGCCTACGGAAACCCTAGAAATCGAGAACGGTCTCTCACTAGTCCCGCGCATCAAGCTAACCCTCACAGTCTATCCTTCAGTCTCCGCCTCCGCCACTAAACCAATCGACGAATGGAAGCTAAAGTGTGCACTTGTAGACTTCCTAAAGACTTCGCTATCCGTCAGAGTCCCCGAAGAGGACCTCGAAATCAAACGCTACAAAGACATCAAGAAACGCAAACGCGATGATCCAGTCGCACACGGAAATCTCTGTATTCGAGACTTGGCGTTTCTCGATAAAGAGAAGGATGAGGAATTGAAAGCAAAGGAAAAGAAGTTTCTAGATTGGAGAAAGCACATTGTCGAAAAAATGGACGGGATTGGACTTAATCTGGAAGGATATAAATATAAGCTCAGTGTTGCTGTGCCGGAGAGTGATGATTTTGAGGGAATGAAGAAAGCGTGGGAGGAGTTTTATGTGTTTGGAAAAAATCGAGGTTTTTTCTTTGTTTGATTTATGTTTAATTGTGTTTTATTTATGGATTTTTAAGTGACAGTTATTGATGTATGTTGTGCCGTGGATTTTGCAGGGTATTCCAGAGGAGCAGGGAGGCAAGAGCTGGATACAATTGTAATTCGAAAGGTTCCGTCTCGGTGGTTTGCCGAGCCTAGGGTTTCTTCAAAGCCTTCTATGTTAGTTACTCATACTATTTTCTCCACATTTGGGAAAATAAGGTAATTCTTTCTTCACGTTTGTAGTCCTATCTGCAATGACTATTGTTCATCTAGGAGCCCTCTTAGCAATTTCTGATTATCAAATCTGAGAAGGAATAGCTTAACTGCATTCATAAATTTACCAAAATTATGAACCAATGAAAAATTTGATCTTTGAAACTCATGAGAAATCAAATCATGAACGAATTATAGAGTCTTTGGTGAACTTGGATACAAATTGAGGTGTTTAGAAGTGGTGAAAATAATTGAGTAAGAGGATTCATATGATCGAAATTATAATAGGCATTTAGATTTTAATCCAAAAATCTGAGCTTGCACCCTGTCTTTATGATGGACAGCTGACTTTGTTTTTCAGTAGTATGGAGAAAAAGAGTTAGTGGAAAACTAGAAAGCTTTTCTTTTAGACTTTAGAAATGTCTATTGTTCTTGTAATTCTATCTTTCCTGAATGAACCTTTGCAGGTTTTGAATTTTACGTAACTATTGCCCCTTTGACGAGCTATGTTGGTTTTATTATTAGTACTAGATTTAATGACAAAACAAGGTTGTACAAAATTCTTGTTGTTCTTCAACTCAATAGGAATCTTAATGTTACCGAGGATGATGATCATGGTAAGGATGCAGATGAGGATGGTGGGGACATAATTTCTGGTCTCCATTGCAAAATTGTGGTTCAGTTTGAGAAGTTTGGAGATTTCTATAATGCTCTTAAAGTCTTATGTGGTCGCTCATTGCAAAAGGTTGGTAATCTTCCTCTTTATATCCTATTGTTTGAGTGCCTACATTCCTGATGTTTTACAGCATGAGTTTATTCAATTTGAACTTTAAAACACAAAGCTTTTTTGTGCAGTGGCTCCAATATTTGTTCCAATCATTACATTCTCTATATTTGAGCCTCTCTGATTGCTATTATGAGTGTGATGTCATAATATCAAAGGTCTTATTTTGAACAAGTAATGTTTACTGGTATACTACATGAACTTGGCCAAAATGTCAGGTGCTGCATGCATGAGATTGTTAATTAACCAGTCAGTTTATTTCTTGGTGATGGTTGTCATGGCTAACTTTTGAGCAGCAAGGATCTCTACTGAAGGCTGATTATGAGGTTACATGGGCCAAGGATAGCTTCTTTCAAAATTCAAGCAGTCAAGCTAAAGTAAAGAATGATAGGATGCCAGCAGCGGCAGGAGGGCGCTATAGAAATGAAGCTCCTAGACATGAAGAATATGCTTCTCAGTTCACTTCTGATGATATGCGTCGGAAGAGGTTCAAGGTTAGAAAACCAGTGATTATAAGGTTGCTCATAAAAGGCAATTTTAGTGCTCTAGATGCTTTATGAACTTTTGGCATTGGAAAATTTAGCTTGATAACTAAACACTGAAATTAACTCCAATCTTATAGATGATGAATAGTCATGGTCTTCAAGGATCTGCCTGACCTGCAAAATTTCTAGGTTTTGGGTTGAGAAATTACCCTGGATTTTGCCCTGCCTAATCAGCTAACCAAGCCTGGTTGGTTGAAAACTAGGCTTGCATTTTGGGTTGAGCTGAGCCTGGTCCTAGAGTATGAAAGCTAAAACCAGCCTGGTCTTTGATTAAATTTATTAAGCGTTACAGATATTTTTTTTAACTAAAATCTGGGAATTTTCTTATTGGCAATGCTAGGCCTATTTTCAATCGCCGGATCCCACCATTTTACTGGTCCTGTGCATGGGCCCACTGCACAGAAGGAACCATGTTGTGCTTTGAAATAAACTTTTTGTTATCTGAAAGGCATTTATAATTTGCCTACGTCACACCTTAACCGCTTATTAAAGTTTATTTACATCTGATGATATGCATCATTATCGTAAATGCAGGAATAGGAACAATGATAGCAAGCATGCGGAAAAATTTTCTTCAGGTTGGACTTTAGAGCGCACAAGAGGCCAATTCTTTCAGGTTCAACAACCAAATATTTATTTAATGCCTTCTAGAATTCTCTCTGTACCATTTGAACTCGTGGAAAATAATGCTGGATTTTAGTCCATGATACTGTGCAATAGTTCACATATTGATGCTCTTGGCTCTTAGTTGGCTGTTTTCGAAGGCTAATTTGAATTTTACTCGGAGTTGCTCATAACTGACAACAACGCATGGATGTTACTTATTTGGGCATGTTTCTGGGCTGTCTGTTTTTATGCAAGTGAATGGAGAGGTACTAGGTTGGTTTTAGTGGATAAGCATCGTTTCGGAGGCTATTTAAGCAAAACTAAGATGTGACTCAGCTGAAATAGCCAATGCATGATAAGGTGGAAGGTGGTGAAGAATCTCTGGAGGGAATGATGCTAATTCTCTACTCCTTGCATTTGCAGTGAGTTACCATATCTAATCTTATTAATGATATAATGGGAGATACCTGTCATGTCAGTACTCAGTAGTATTATAGGTACAGCTCAGCTGCAGCATTGGTTACGTGTTCCATTAATTGCAAACAAAAAGATGATAATTGAGGAAGATTTCTAGAACTAGAAGCAAGTCATAGATAAAAATATACGGAACTGAAAATGAAAAATGGAAGTAGGAAGTGCCTGTCTCGCGTAACTAACCAACATAACATCACTTAATTTTGGTGCAGACAGCCGTCTTAGAGCTTAGCCCTTAACCAACACAATACACGACTTTCCCCTCAAAAAAAAAATTCAGTTTACAATCGTTGTCTTGTCGTCTATTCTCTTGTTTACTAAAATATATAGAGAAAAAAAGGGTGATTTTATTTCTTTTATTCCATCTGCAAGCAAGCAATGATAATTAAATCCATGATTTACTCATTGGATACATGATCTGACCCTTATTGCTCGGGTCAAGTGTTTTTTCTTGCCTATTTCATTACTTTAAAGTCAATTGCCGTTTGTTATATTGACAGTACATATTTCTAAAATCATCATGCTTATGTAGGCAATACATTATCAAAATCACTAGTGGGTAAATAATTTAATTTCATACTAAATATGTATATTAGCTCCAAAAAAAAAATATAAAATATTTGCATTACTTATTTAGCCTGACAGTCTTTTTCCAAAGTTAGGAAATTCACTTCCTATGGTTTATAATGAATTTCCTTCCTAGTTCAGAAAAAATAAAACATATGAAGGTTAAATTGTGATAACTGTTATCCTACCCTAACGTATAAAAATAAAACTAACTTACAAAATCTAGTGTTTCTATAGCATAGGCATAGCTTTCTTATCGATATTGATGGATAAACATGGAATTAAAACTCTAAAACAACTACATACTGACTGCACAATAAACGTGTAGATGGGGCACAATCCTACCTCTACCTGCACCAGGTCGGGTGGATGGTTAGGATGTGACTTGGATGATTTTGAAACACCAGGAGGCCTAACTAGTTTATGGACCCATTTGGTATAATTTATTGCTTGATTAAAGCCTTTTATCTAGAAAGTCAAATCGGATGTGCAAATGTTGATGAGTCTCTTAAATAATCAGAATTAACATGGTCCATTTGCTTGAATGGCATATCAAAGTCAATATTTACACTTAGAAAAAAATAGAAAAAAAAAAACTCAAAATACCACAATATGCCATTTGCCACGAAAAGAAGAAACATGAGATGGGCACTCTGTATATGTAATAAAATCTAATTAATTTACATTTAAGACTTTGTCAAGAAGAGATTGACACTTCAACTCCAAACAAAACATGAATGGGAAAAAAGAAAATTCTCTTTACAATAACTTTCTATCAACACAAGGAAAAAAAATCCTAAATCCCAAAAGGACTAAAAGGAAAAGAAAAGAAAAAAAAAAGAACAATAAAGAACCAAGAAATTGAAAGTTTTTATGTTCAGAAGCTATTTTGACGACCATGAGGTGATTTAACCTTTGCATCATCAGTATTATTCTTGGTCGCTGCTAGAGAAATTTCACTAAATCTTCGCATAAGTTGCTTCTTCTTTGCTGGTTTCGAAGATGGTCTTTTTGAGCTCAATGTAGGGATCATATACCACCCAATAGATGTGCATAAAATTGCTGCTGATCTTCCAAAGAAAGCCAAAAACAGCAAAATCAAGATTATAAAAACTGGCATATAATAAGAAGGCCTTCTCCATTTATGCAACTTCAAGTTCCATGTCCACTGCTTCTTCTTCTCAGTCTTCTTATCTATTTCTAATCCAGGTTGCTTATTGTTGCCTTCTTGGTTATCAGCAGCTGATGATGCTTCTATTGGTGACTTGTCCAAAGTTTCTGTAGTATTACCAGTTCTTGGCTTGTCTTTACTCTTAATCTCATCTTTCGTAACAGTACTAGCGCTCTTTTGATCTTTCAACTTAACAACGATAGGAACAACTTCATTTGAGTTAGAATACGCGAAACGAACAAAAGATATATCATTAGGCCCAACTTGCGAATATATCTGTTGCCTTTTTTGTTCAAGCTCAGCTAGAAGCTCCGAGAACTTGTCAAGGCCGCGAGATGAATACGGGTTCTTGCTATCCTTGCTGCTGCTGCTGCATTTTCTTGACTTTCTTGGAGTTGAACCA
Source organism: Mallotus repandus (assembly GCA_949671775.1). Classification (NCBI taxonomy): domain Eukaryota; kingdom Viridiplantae; phylum Streptophyta; class Magnoliopsida; order Malpighiales; family Euphorbiaceae; genus Mallotus; species Mallotus repandus. Next base: position 19,989 of record CATIWM010513832.1, read on the forward strand.
GGGCTATTGCTACTCAAAGAATCCCGATCATCCTCTTCCTGATGACTAAAACTGCCACAAATAAACGGATTCAACATCTCATGAGATAGAGCTATAAACTGATTTTTCTAACGTTCTTTAGAGGGTTCTTCTGAAAATGGGTTTTTGCGTGCCTTTTTCTTTTTTTGGTTGGTTGGAAATGTAGAAATGAAGAGAGCAACAGGTTCTTATTTAA
>CATIWM010513926.1:0-18065 GCA_949671775.1 Mallotus repandus
TATTATTTTTATTGTCTTTTTTTTATAAATTTGTTATTTTTGTCATAAAAGTTCATATTTTTATGGTAAAAATAATAGTCTTACCATTTTTATCATCTTGTTTGTGTTTTTATTATTTTAATTTTGCACTTCTATTTTTTCCATTATATTTATTGCATTTTTGTCATCTTTGTTGGTTTTATGCATTTTCTTGATAGATTTGTCATTTTTACTATAAAGTTGATGTTTTATGGTAAAAATGACATTTTTATCACCTTTATTATTTTAATTCTGCATTTTCATTATTTTAATTGCATTTTTATTATTCTTATTATTTTTATTGCTTTCTTTTGATAAATTTATTATTTTTATCGTAAAGTTCACATTTTTATGGTAAAAATAGTATTTTTATTATGTCATTTGCATTTTTACTATCTCTATTATTTTTATTGCTCTTTTTCTTGACAAATTTATTATTTCAATCATAAAGTCTTCATTTTTACGGGAAAAATAATATTTTTATCAACTTTATCATTTTATTTGCATTGTTATTATTCTTATTGCATGTTTATTATTCTTACCATTTTTATTGTTTCCTTTGATAAATTCACTATTTTTATCATAAAATTAATATTTTTATGGAAAAAATAAAATCTTTATCATTTTTATTATTTTATTACTTTCATTTATTTTATCTCTACATTTTAATTTCTTAGTGTTTTCCTTATCATAAAATTTTATCTCTACAATAAAAAATGACAACTTTGCACCAAAATACCTAAATTCCAAGATCTTGCATCATGCACCATCATTAACATCATTGTTTGTTTATTTGCTTAATTGCTCTTTTTACTTTTTATTATGTCAACTATTGATGAATGATATAATATTGCTCTAAATGTGATGTGTGCTTGCATATGTGTGAAAGTTAACCTTGGTTTTAAAGGTTTATTAGAATAGGAGCTTTTTATTTCTTTTTCTCTTTTGATGTAATTAATAGAATAGGGAATTCCTGAGGCAATATAATCATTAATCCTGATTCCCCTTTCATTTTCTATTTTGGATGTATTATTAGAACAGGTTATCCTTCAAAGGTTGTAATCTTTAACCCCTTTCCCCATTTTCTTTTATTCTATTTGTGTGTTTATTTTATTTTATTATTTTTTGCATGCTTGTGTGCTACTTACTACTTGCTTAATTATTTGCATTATTACTTGCTTAATTGATGTGATTGATGGATGTTTGTTTATTTATTTATTTATCTTGCGATGTATGTCCAATTATCCTGCTCCCAATTCTCAATTTGAATGGACTAACAATTCAATGCAGTAAATGCAGTATTAAACTGAAACTAGGGTGAAGTAATGAGTAATTAGGCAATGTATAATAAGAAACAGGATAAGTAACTCCTACCCCCCGAACCCAAAATCTCTAGTTAGGAAAGTGGATTCTTAATTCACTTTCTCCCAATTGAAATAGGGTGGCAACTCCAATCTACAAGGCTTATTTAGGCAGACCCCTTCCACAATCAATAACAAACTGGTAGATGGTCGCCACTAGCATGTGTGCCCGATATCACACTAATCATGTCTCGTTTCATAACCTTCGGGGTGCATACAGTACCCTATGACCTTTCTATGGTCCCTAACTCCTCTAAGCAACTTATCAGCTTGTTCACTATTTAATTGTGTCACACCCGTACCCTAACTCTCAGTACATCTACATTTGTTATGCATTGCATTTATATATATATATATATATATATATATATATTGATTTAATTTAAGTATAAGTTAGTATATATATATAGATATAGTTATAGAGAAAAGGACTCAATTGGAGCAAATGATTGTCCTTCATTGAATAATTGAAAGCTTAAGGTTTTATAGGTATTAAAGCCATTCATTAAGGGCTTAAATGAATATTTTACAATAAAACTTATCTATTTTGGGGCTGCTATCTATTCAAATTGTAGCAGCCATAAAAAAAGAGAAAGAAAAGAAAGAAGGAAACACTTAAACAAAGGAGAAGATGAGTAGGAAACTAATTGATTCTTCAAGTGGAGCTGATCTTTCATAATCTGAATCAAGGAGTCTAAAACACTTTCAGGCCATTAATCATTATCTCTAAATCTGTATTGATTTAATTGGTAAATAATTTTAAGTGTTTTGGTTTATTTAATCTAGGGTTCTTAAGTTGCAAATTTCGAGTTTTAGAATTCTGGTTTTTCAGTCTCTGTAATTCAATCATATCTTGAGTTAGAAAGCTCCAAATTGAGTTTTATTTGATGATATGGAAACTAAAAAGAGTTATCTAAAAGTTTTTCTCTTTAATCTTGATCTAATTCAGTTACTATCTTAGTCTAATAAGAGAAAATATTTTAATGCTCAATCTGTCAGGATAAATTGACCCGGTTGTGTTTATCTATCTATATCTCCCTCTGTAATTGTCCAAATGAAGTGAATTTTTTTTAGAATTTAGTAGAAATATAATCTAAGACTGATTAAAATTTCAGCTCAAAATTCTTTTTCTTTAAGTCCCAGCAATTTTTTTAAGTCAGCTCTGAAAGCAACCATTTTGATTATGTGAACCAGGTTTACAAAGTTCATGAGTTAAAACTAGTCTAGATACTTTTCATATATCTTGAGGTAGGAAACTTCAAATTAAGTTTCATTTGATTCTAAGAAAACTTGAAATAGTCCTCTAAAACTTTGTAGTTTTAAATTTGGGTTGATTCTATCTGTAACATGGTCAATTGATTCCATACTTTTAATTGTTCTATCTGCTATGACTATTGAAGTTGGTTATGTTGAGCTATCAGTAACCCCTTTAATAGTTGAGAAACTGAAGTGAAATTTTTATTAAAGATACTAGACATATAAAATCTAAGTATTTTTTAAATTTTAGGTTAAAATTCCTTTCTTATAGGTCAGAGCAATTTTTCTAATTTTGGCATAAAAATAGCCTTTTTAGAATAAATGGAGCTGAATTGTAGAATTAGATTAATTTGCATATTTTGTATATATTTTGGGGGCTGAATATATATTTTGGGGGTTGTATAATTAGATCAGTATATGGATTGTTATATTGATGATTTATAAATAAATTTCATGTTTTAGGTGCTAGAAAAGGCAAGGAAAGTGGAGGTGCAAATTAAGCAATTCAATGAATTGATTGTGTGCGTTTGTGGATTTTTATATTCAAACCCTTAAGCATTTTTATTAACAGCAAGAAAATGAGCTTTTAATGATGTTTTGTGAATTTGAAATGATGTGTAATAAATGTTTCAATTCAGTTTGGTTACAACTTGAATTACTTGAAGTATTTAAGCTTTGAAACAATAATGGTTTCAAGTGTGCAAGTGTATTACTAATAAATGCTTTGTTTTGTAACTTGATTTGAAGACATTTTATTTTCTTGGTGATTTAAATAAGCTTATTCTCTACATGGTTTCTCTCTTCTTTGAATTATGAAGAGGATGGTTTTATTTGAAATGCTTATTGAATTATAAATTTTTTAGCATTGTTTTGATTGATTATTTGATGGAAATGGTACTTGGTTTTGTGTATTACTACCCTATATGAATTGTGTGAATGTGTTGAGATGATATATGCAAATTTGAGATTATGTTGGTTGTTATTTGCGCAAGAAACAACATGACACTTGATTGCAGGATGCTGAAGGGAGAAGGGTCGTTTCACGCTAATGTAGTTAAAGTGTTAGCCTTTAAGTATGCCTAAAGAGTGAGTTTGTGATGGCTTGTATGTTATGGCCGGGTTTACGGTGCTTGTTATAGGGATGGTTAATGTGAATGAAAGGATGTATTGATGCTTGCAAAAGCAAGTGTTTTAATTAATTAAGTTTTGAATATGTTTAAAAGCAAGATTGGATTTAATGTTTTAAGTGAATGATAATTTTATTATAAATACTCTAGTATTTTAATTTGATATATTTTATTATTTTTAATTTAGCTAAACTATTTTTTGCTTGTGACATCTATGCATTGAGTATTTATGTACTCATTTTACTCTGTTTTATAAATGTTTGCAGATAGTAGGGCCAGATAGTTGGTGATCAGAGTTGAGTGAGTGTGAATAAAAGTTTTAGAATAAGGTTGGCCAAAATCCTCATTAGAGAAGCCTTGTTCCTTTATTTTTTCAGCTTATTGTATAAGTGTTGTAAAAGAGTATGTTTTTAAGTCAAATAATAGTGGCTAAACTATATGCAAAGTAACTGTTTGGAAATGTATTTTATATTATCTCAATGATGTTTTCAATACTGTGTTTTTAAGTTTACAAATATTAATTATCAATTTAATTTATAAATATAGTATTTTATATCATTTGACTACTTTACACGTATTTTACTATTCATAAATACATATTTCTTTAAAAAATTCTTATTCTTTAAATGTAACATATGAATAAGACTAAATTTCGATAAGAGATTAATTTAAATCATTTTGCAACTATAAATATATTTATAACATATTTAGACTAAATTAAATAGTTTGTTAATGGTTAGTTTTAAGTGTCCACCTCAGGCCACGTGAGACGAGGTGTGAAAAATTGCGCAATAACAATAATAGGATAACTAGAGTTAAGTTCGAGAAAAGCATACCTCAAATTGGGAGGGAGTTGTTTAAGCTCTACTTTAGGTGCATCTTCCTCCCTCAAAGCATATACATGACTTATATCATGAGGTATGGGTTTGTACCTTTTTTTTTTATTAACAACGTGGAAGCATAGAGTTAGCATCTAAAGTATTGGTATAGGCTACTACCTCATAGTTTTCATCATCAGAGTCCAACTCACATACTAAATAGGCTTCTAATAGGTCTTCAAAAATTATTGTTGGAAGATTTTTTCTACACAACCTTATACTGCATCAACCCAGAACCATGATTTTACCATGGAAGGATCTTTTGACATCTTGAAAACATCAAATTCCATAGCTTCTTCCCCAACTTCCAGTTTAATCTTCCATCTCTTAATATCAATTATAGCTCCAGCTGTAGTTACGAAGGGTCATCCTAAGATTATGAGGATTTAGAGATCTTTCTCTATCTCGAAGATCACAAAGTCATAAGGCATATAGAATTCCCCAACTTTGACTAGTACGTCTTCCAAAATTCCTTCAGGCTAGACTATGGATCTGTCGGCTAGTTGCAAGGAAATTTTAGTAGGTTTGGGTTCTCCTATGTTCAATTTCATAGATGAAGATAAGGGCATGAAAGTTACATTAGCTTCTAAATCACAAACAGCTCTACCAATAGATAATTTACTAATTACATAAGGTATAGTGATACTACTTAGGTCTGTAAGCTTTAGGGGAAGCTTACTTCTAATCATAGCACTGGATTCCTCATTCATTGGTATGGTCTCATGATATTCCCACTTCCTCTTGTTAGATATGATGTCCTTGAGACATTTGGCATATTTTGGCATTTGGGTGACTGCCTCTAATAAAGGAATGGTGATATCCAATTGTTTAAATACCTTTAAAACCTTTTGAAATTGCTTGTCAAGTGTTATCTTTGTCTTCTCAGATTCTTAATCCAACTCCTTTCTCTTTGGTTTCTCACCTTATCCTTGGGTTTGATCGGATTCAGCACTTAGTTCTTCAGTCTTTTTTTTCACCTCAAGCAATTGCTTCCTACTTCTTAAAGTTACTACTTTTGTTTACTCACTTGGGTTCTCAGGCTGGCTTGGAAAGTGGCCCATATGGCAAAACTTAAAAGAGCTTGCTTATGATGCTATTTGGTTTGCTAGCATTTTGTTATAGGCTACTAACTGATCTAGCCTTAAGTCAATCTACCTAAAATCCTCCTCATGCTCATGCCTTTGATTCACCTTATTTTATGATTGTATGAAGTTTTCCATCATTATCTCAGGGTTTAACTTAGGTTCTAATTGGGAGCTATCATTTTTTTGTTGAAAACCTAGTGGAGGTGGAGCCTTGTACCCTTGATGTGAACCTGAGATTGGGTTTCCTCTTGATTTGACCAAGAGAAGTTTAGGTGATTTATTCATCCAGGGTTATATGTATTGGAATATGGATTCCCTTGAGGTCTATTATTAAAATTGTTTAGCATATTGAGTTGTTTAATTGAGTGGCTTTGGGAGAAAGTATCACCTTATTGACACTCAATAACAAAATTTCCTCCTCCACACATCTCACAAGAGAGCACTTATAATGGATATCCTGCTAAATTGAGCTTTTCTAACTTCTTTGTGAGAGAATCCAATTTACCATTCACCAAGCTCAAACTTTCAACCTCATAGACTCTTGTTGCTTTGTTGGGATGATTTCTTTCTCCATGCCACTGATAATTATTTAATGCCATCTTCTCTAAGAGTGCATAAGCATCATCTAGCATTTTACTTATAAAAGAGCTTTACGTAGTAGCATCAATGGTGATTTGTAAGGACTCAGATAATCCTTGGTAGAAAGTTTGCATTAGTAGCCAACATGGAATGCTATGATAAAGGCAGTGCCTTTGTAAGTCCTTAAATCTTTCCCAGGCATCATAGAGAGATTCTCCAGGTTGCTGCTTGAATTTGGCAAGCTCTTGGCGATACTTTACAATCTTTTTAAGCAGGTAATATTTAGTCAAAAAGGCCTTGGAAAGTATCCCATGAAGTGATAGGGTTTGGTGCCAAGGACCTCAGCCATAGGTTTGCCTTATCTCTCAATGGGAATGGAAATAACCTAAGCCAAATAGCATCAGAACTTACTCCATTCATCTTAAATGTGTCACATATGTCAAGAAAAAAAGCTAGGTGAGCATTTGGATCTTCTATAGGTAGCCCACCAAATTGGTATTATAGAACCATTTGTATATGTGCAAGTTTGATTTCAAAGTTTTTGGCTTCAATGGTTGGCTTTAGGATGCAGTTTTGGTTTCTTGTGAGACTTGGTACACCATATTCTTCTAAAGCTCTTGTTTGAGCTCCTTGTGCTGCTTGGTTAGCCATTGTTCTATCTTTTCCTCTTTTCTCTTTTTGGTTCTTTTTACAATTTTCTTGATCTTAGGATTTACTCTTTCTAACTAAAGATGTTGTGATCTTGTTTTCATAAACAAAAATAAGTACCTGAAAAGAGAAAGTAAAAAAATTAAATAAAAACCAAAATAAAGATGTTAGTCTAGTAGAAATAAAAATGCACTAATATTGGCATTGATGATCTCCCTGACAACAGTGCCAAAAACTTGTAGGCTATTTTTTGTAAGTGTACGGTTCGTGACAAGTAATAAAGAGGAGTATGAGTATTGTTCCCATAAAGAGATTGATACCAAGTACCAGCCCTAATTTTATTTTCATAAGGTAACAATAGCAAAGTAATTGAAATAATAAAACAAAACACTTAATAATAAATAAATCTTAAATATAAATTATTACTTCTTAAAATTCAATAATTAAAAACTAGAGTCTGAATTCACTTCACTAGCTACTACTTGAATTATAAGATCAATTCACAATTCAATCTTTTAATACAGTCAAGGGTAAACTACTCAAATTACCTAAAGTCTCTTTCGAGATTAATTAAGCATACCAAAGTTAGTTACAACCTATTTTTACAATCATGTTAATTAACTAAGATTCATTAAGCCCTGTAGCAATTTAAGACTCCCTGAGCGATTTGCATACTTTCATGATCGAGGTTCCTAAGTCTTAAAAGTCTATGAACTGATAAATCATGCAACTTTCGTTGTTTGTAATCTATCCACAAACATGCATTAAATTAGGCTTGTTATCAAACACAAGGGCAAATAAAAATAACTTGCAAAATTGACTAAATATTAACTTAATGAACTAAAATTAAAATCCAAACAAGCAGTAGTCTAGCTACACGAATCCAAACCCTAAATGGTTTAGTTACACATGTCAAAATTGTTCAGAATCAAGATTAATCTAAGTATCAAGAATGAGAAGAATTTTCTATTGAATTTTTGTTTTGGCTTGACTCCATCTTCCTCTTGATAAACCTTTTCTTTGCTTAGAGTATTCCTGACGATGATTGATAACCTTAATCAACTCAGTTTCTCCTCTTTATATAATCATTCCCTTCTTGAGCCTTATCATCCTTTAATTTCCTAATTCAAAATGAAAACAAGAAATTTTCTTTGTCAGCACGGCCTAAGATATGGCCATGCTCTAATTCATATGTTTCATCCGGATACTGACATGGCAGTGAGCATGGCCATGTTGAGGTCGTGCTCATCTTCAACACTTCTCATATTTTGCACAAAAGAGGACACAGGCACTAGCATGCCCATGTGTGGAACCGTGTGGAAGACTCCTTCCGATGGTAAAATATAGCACGACTTGTAACATGGCCATGCTTATAAGCGTGATTAAACTTTTTGACATCCAATGTGCAGAGGCGTGTTGACACCATATCTCACCCAATGTAGGACATGGCTATAAGCATGGCTGTGTTGAGGTTATATTCTACAAAACTACAAATAAAAGAAAAGAACTTAGTTAGACACTAGAATATGCTAAGTTAATAAAGAATAAAACTCAAAATATGCAAAGTTAATCTAAGATAAAATCAATGAAATTCTACATAATGCAATAATATTTCTAATGATTAACTTTAACTATAATCTAAAATTCACATAAAATTCATTAAATGCCCTTGAAAACACATGCATAAATGTCATACAACACAAAGCATGATTGATGATTCCCATGTTAATTGTGAACTAATTTCGTTTTTGTGAATTGAAATTGTTGAATTCTTGTGTCTATGAACATGATTGACACAACAACTTTGTTCACATTTCCTGAATTTCATATCAAGTTTCATGCCATGAAATGCACATGTATTTGTAGTTCATAATGTAAGCTTTAAACTGGTATAAAGAACATTAAATTTGGTTTAGTATAGAGAAAGTTATGGTTAATCAAAGTTAGCCTCTTGAAAATTCATTTTCTGAAAATTTTTAGACTTAGAAACTTTTAGAGGTTGAAGATGAAATGAGTTTTACATTCACAGATTGAGAGTTTGAAATCCAAACACACACTTGTAGGTCTCCAATTAAAATCTAAATGCACCATTGAACTCAGAACAGTCAGAAATAAGGGGTAGAAAAAAATTTCAAAATCGGAATCATTCTTTAAAATGGTGAGTGACATAAACTCTCCATTGTTTGAGAGTGGGATTGGGCAGGTTGCCAATTAACAGCCAACCAAACAAGGCCTTACAGCCCTATGCGCAAAAATGGCGTGTAGAGGCACTCTGGGCGGCCGTTTTCATCGCCATTGGTACCACTGGACTCCAAATTTTTTATAGAATTTTTCTCTATATTGAAATAATTTTTTAAATATTAAATTTAAATAATTTTTTAAATATTAAATTTAAATAATTTTTCTCTATATTGAAATAATTTTTTAAATATTAGATTTATTATTTTAATCAAGAAAAATACTAGTAATTTTCTATAAAGTGTATTTTATGGGGTTGAGGACCAGTGGGATAAAGTTAGTTTTCTATTTGTGAAAATTAATTTTTATATTTTCATTAAAAATTTCATAATAAATTGTATATTTGTTCAAAAAAAAATTTCAATCTTGAAAATTTTCTAAAATTAAGGAGAACCCCCATATATAATATTTGATATATAATTGTGTCTAGAGTTCTAGTTTTTGACCTATGTATATATTTATTCTATATTTGAGGATTGAGATTTTTTTGGTTAATTTGTTCTTTAATATTTATTAAAGGAACAATATATCAGTTGAGGAGATGGCTTCGACTAAGAGATTATAGGAGGCTTAGACAAAATTGAAGAGATCCTAGTAGCCCACAATTGAGGCGTCCTCCTATGGCTACAAGAAGCCAAGAATATAAGCTATTGCTGAGAATTTTGAGAAGAAATCTCTCTGAATATAGAATGAATAGTCATCACACTCTCATAGGGTATATTAGAACCGTTAATAATATGATTCAAGTTCTTATTAGTAACAGTTATACTATGGGTGATTATTATAAAATCATGGCTTTAGAGAACATGTTACCTTATTCTCTTTTGAGTGGTTTTCTAAGTTTTAAAGCTACCATATTCAAAATAGATTCAAGGGAAAGAATTAAGGACATGAGAGATATTCTAAGAGGAAAATATGGATCATATGAGACATTAGTCCAATGTTTTTTGAGGATTACATCTGAAAGAATTTGAAAAAATATTCTATCTTATGTGTTAGTCCCAACCTTAAGACTTTGAGATGCCTTAATTTGAGCTATTCCTAGATCAAGAACAATGTTAATCATATCTTAGATAAAGAGATATTTAAGGAGTCTATTCCTAGAACAATTAGGTATATAAACCTCTATGAATAGTTTTATATATTGTTTATTCAATTTATTACATAATGTTGTTATGTATTGAACATTTTGTTTTATAAATTATGAAGTTTTTTTTTATGCATTATTGTGTTGTACTTCATAACATGGGCATTCTAAGATTGGTAGAATTCATGAAAATTCTCATCTAGAATTATGATTGGCACAATTTAAATTAAATTATAAAATTTTGATATTTGAAATTAAATGATAATTGCGAACATTGTGAACTTTATCATTTAATTCATATGAAAATATTAATTAATTTAATTTGAAATTGTGACTCTTTGATGTGTATAAATAATTGCATTTATAATGTCTCTTGTATTTTTTGATTAACTATGGCATCCAAGAATATCATAGCTGAACTAAATAAGGGTGAGAAATTAAATGGTGATAATTACAACATATGGCACTTGAAAATGCAACATGTCGTTGATAAGCAAAAAGCTTTGGAGATAATAAATAATGTTTTGGAAGAGCCCAAAGCTAGTGAGGTACATATGAATAATGCGCAACATAGGCGCGATATGGCTACTTTTAATACATGAAAGAAGAAGGATTTCACTGCTAGAGGAATTCTTATAAGTTCCATGAATGATGATTTGGTATATGAGTACTAACAGTACCCAACTACAAATGCAATATGGGTCGCATTGAGGGAGAAGTTTAAAGGAAAAACTGTCTCTAAACTAAGATAGTTGACCATTAAGTTTGACACCTGCGAGAAAATCCCCAATAAACCTATGAAACAAAAATTAAAGGATATGTCAAATATGATCATGGAACTTAAAGCAGATGGGCACAACCTCACTGATGAACAACAAGTTTAAGTTATTTTCCAGTCTCTCCCTGATAGTTAGGAACATATGAAAGTGAATATGACTCAAAATGAGAACATTAAGACATTTGCTGACATTGCGTGCCACTTGGAATTAGAAAATGAACACCTTAAGGGTACTAAGCCAAATGCTCATGCATATATGGTTGAATCAAGTTCCAAAAGGGCTTTTGGTTTTAAGCACAAAAGATTTAATAATAATTGAAAAGGCAAAGGCAATATGAATGAGACTAGACATGGACCAAAGAAAGGAAATAAGCAATTTAAACACAAAAGAGGAAAGCGTGGTGGAAGAAAGGATAAGACTAAAGTGACTTGTTACAATTGTGGTAACCTGGGTCATTTTGCTTGTGAATGCATTGAGCCTAAAAAGGTATTGTCTTATATAATTTCTTCTAAAAGAAGCTATGTTTCTAAAATTTTTATTTTTAGTACTATATTGCTCACTAAAACTGATCTTGTGTGGACTGTAGACTCAAGAGCCATGGACCATGTAGCTAGAGACAGAAATGAATTTTTGGAATTTCATTAAATTCCAAGAGGAACAAAATGGACTTATGTAGGCAATAATGCAAGAGTTGAAGTTAAAGGAATTGACATATGCAAATTGGATTTGCAAGAAGGTTGAATCCTATACCTACATGATGTTCTATATGCTCCTAATATTTTATGAAATTCGGTCTCTATGCTTGCTCTATTAAAGTTAAGATACGGTTTGTATTTTCTGAGTTAATGTGTTAAGATTACTCATTGTACTGTTTATTATGGTTGTGGATACATTATGGATGGTTTTATGGTGTAAAACACAAACTATGGTAATAGTAATCATGATGTTTACTTTTTTCTTATTCACTAAATCTAGCAGCATGATTAGGACACATTGGGTAAGATAGAATGAATAGACTTGCTCGTGATGGTCTATTGGGATCAAACAAAAAATTTGAATTGCCCATTTGTGAATTTTATTTACAAGGAAAAGCCACCAAAAAACCATTTAGAAAGGGCACAAGAGTTGAATTTCCTTTGCAACTGATATATTTTGATATATGTGGACCAATAAGTGTCAAAGCAAGGTATGGAGCCTCATATTTCATTACATTCATAGATGACTTCACTCGATATGGTCATGTTTATTTGATCTCCTATAAATCTGAAGCATTAGATTGCTTTAAATAATATATAAATGAAGTTGAGAATCAATTAGATAGGAAAATAAAAGCATTAAGGGTTAATCGAGATAAAGAGTATCTAACTGAATAATTCAATGAATTATGTAGTGAAAAAGGAATTATGAGGCAATTAACAACTCTTAGAATGTCACAACAAATTGGTGTTGTTGAGAGAAGGATTCAAATTTTACTTGAAATTGTTAGGTCAATGATGGCGCAAGCTAATCTCCCAATTAGTGATACTTTGTTGTCTATAGCCTATGTACTTAACCGTTTACCTTCTAAATTGGTTTCCACTACACCTTATAAGTTGTGGATGGTTAGAAAGCCCAATCTGAATGAGCTGCATCCATGGGGATCTACAACTTACATTCTTGATAATTTTCACAAATTTGGTAAATTAGGATCAAGAGGAAAGAAAGGTATCTTTATAAGATATTATGAGAACTTAAAAGGTTATGTATTTGTTAGTAAGGATTCTGATGGAAGATTGATTGAAATTGAGTCCTGTGATGCCATTTTCCTTGAAAATCATTTTCTTAAGAGAGATGATGACGATCATCATTTATTTGAGATGGAAGATGATGACGACACAGATATAAGTCAACAAAAGGTTAACACACAAAATATGATACCTAGTCCTGTTTTTAACAGTGGGAGCATACAGGATTAATTTCACCTATCTTAATTGAGTGGGACAAATGATACTAAAACTAATCCAATTTTAATTGGTGAAAGTAACGATTCTCAATTACATCGGAGTATACATTTTAAAACTCCTAAGAGACATTTTTTAATTGAGAATGAAGTTTATATTATTACTCTCAATGATGATCAGGAACCTAAAACTGTTAAAGAGGCACTTGAGTGTCCTGCCAAAGAAAAGTGGAAAGTTGCAATGGAAGAGGAAATGGAATCTGTGAAAATGAATCAAGTTTGGAACTTGGTTGATTTACTGCCAGGCCAAGAGTGCAAAGTATGCAAGCTCTAAAAATCTATTTATGATCTTAAACAGTCGTCTAGACAGTGGTACCTTAGATTCCATAAGGCAAGTACAACTTATGATTTCAAAATGAATAATGAGGACCATTGTGTTTATGTTAAAAGATCCAATAAGAAATTTGTAATTCTATCTCTTTATGTTGATGATATCTTAATAGCTGGGAATGAAAAGGAGTATGTAATGAATGTTAAAAATAGGTTATCCACAAATTTTGACATGAAAGATATGGTAACGCTGACTACATATTCGGGGTTAAAATTAAAAGAGATTGTTCAAAGGAACTTTTGGCTTTATCATAAGAGAATTATATCTAAAAGATTCTAGAGCGCTTCAGTATGAGTAGTTGCAAACCCGTGGATACTCCTGTGTTCAAATGTGAGGATTTGAGTCTCAAAATGTGTCCTAATAATCTAAAAGAACAAAGAGAAATAGCCTATGTACCATATTCCAGTATTGTGGGGAGTCTTATTTATGATATATTGTGTACTTGCCTAGATATTCTTTTTTTTTTATTAGTTAGTCGATATCAATCGAATCCTGGACGAGAGCATTATAAAGCTGTTAAAAGGATTCTGAGGTATGTAAAATTCACTATGGATTATTGCTTATGTTATCAAGGATCAGACTTGTGTCTAATTGGATATTCAGATATTGATAGGGGAGGAGACCTTGATCAATGTAAATCAACCTCTTACTATATTTTCTTACTAAATAAAGGTGTTATCTTATGGAGCAGTAAGAAACAAACATGGATAGCTTTATCGACTATGGAAGCTGAATCTATTGCATGTTTAGCTATAATGTAGGAGGTTGTTTAGTTAAAAAGATTCTTTATGAATTTGGGAATTTAAAATGGTTATGAGGGAGCCATTACTGTTCATTATGATAATCAAGCAGTAATTGTTTTCACAAAAGATCATAAATATCGTAGTAGAACCAAACACGTAGATATAAAGTATAGCTACGTTAGAGACATTATTGCCAAACAAGAAATAATTGTACAATACATATCTATGTACAAAATGAAGGATGATACTTTAACTAAGTCAATTCTAAGAGATGTATTTCTTATATATGTCAATTTTCTTGGATTGCATAGAATATAGAATATTTTGTTGAGCTTATGTATTTAATTATTTAAATAAATGCAATGATTGACATGTTTACTTAATTGTATTCTTACCTTATACACATCTTACATACATTGTTAAATGCTCAACAAAGAGATGTCACACATGTTTTAGGTTGGTTTACTCATATAAATAACTGCCTCTAGCACTGAGACAGTGAGTAGAGATAAGACTACACGTTAGGATTGTCGCCTCAAAAGAAAATGAGATGAAGTTTTTCTTAGATATACAACCAATTTAAATTGCCCCATCCAAATGACCTATGTAAGCCAGATGCGAATTCTCGGTTATTACCTGCCACCGAGAGCACGTAGAGAATTTGAGTTAGGCGAAAATGAGCGACTGAACTTAGATCTATACAGTGTTTTTTAATTAACATCAATTTGAAATATAAACATTGCAGCATATGATTCATACCACGTATGCTTGTTTGGCCGAAATGGTAGTGGGAGAGTGATCTTGCTTCTGCACCATGTGAGACCATAAGGACAATCTTAAATCCTTATATTAGTACCCTTATACTTTTTTTTTTTTTTGTAGTTAATACATAGTGTTTTGTTATCTTAGCATGCTACTTATGATCATGAATGATTCGATCTATAGACCATGTCTGGAAAAGTAACTATATATAAATTATAAATTTCGAGTAGAAAATGAAGATTTTGTCTGGTGTGTCCATTGGCCGGCCAATCTTGTCGTTTGAGAGAAGTATGACTTGATTATGGATACACAAAATGAAAATATCTTGAACATGCTCTTCAAGAGATATAAGATGTTAATATGATTTAAAAGGAACAATTTGGGGTACTACGAGTATAATTGATTGACTAATATATTTTTATATAGGGTTCAAGCTTCAATGTTATTCCTAACAGATGCATAGTAATAAACTCTCAAGTGTAGGTTTTGCTCGCTAGGTCGCACGATCCATTTACTAGTATGAAATTGTTGTTTGTCTATTGATTAAAGAAAATCTTGCAATGGGGTCATAACTATCATGTGCGAGTGGGAGATGTTAACTTTTGGATTCAGGTCACCCATTACAGGTTGACCTGATCCAATTTAATTTGATTTAATTTAAAAAATAATTAAAAAAAAAGAGTGCAACTGCCTCCAAAATTATAGAAACAACCACTCCTGGTTTGTTAAAAAAAAAAGTACATAAAAGTAAGGAAGAATAAGAAAAATAAAAAGAACACAAAAGCACTATATGAAAACTCTCCAAAAACAATAGATAAAATACAAAAGTAAATAGAGTTGTGAAAACATTGTATTTTTTCTTAATTTATTGGTGTGATTAACATAAATATAGTGTTCTTCATTCTTAAATTTGTGAAATTATCAAAAGTAAGTGGTCATAACTCTTTCATTATTTTAATTCTACTTTATTACATATTCAATGTTAGCCTAGAAGATAAATTGTGATTGCAAATTTTTTTAATATAAATCATTTTTTTTTCTTTCCTTTTGAGTTTAATATAAATAAAAATTATTAAAATTATATATAAGATTTTAGAATACAAAATTATTTTATTAAAAATTATATTCAATATTTTAAGATATAAAAATTAATTTTCGAGACAATGTATTAAAAGCTATATTATATCATGATATAAAAATTAATTTCAAAGCTAATACATTAATTTATTTATTTGTGCCAATTTTTTTTTTTAATTAGTACAAATGGTTAATTCTCAATACCATAAAGGGGAGCGAGGGGATGGTGAGTTCGAATCCTACTCTTTTCAAACTAAATGTCCATACTTTTTACTACCTGGATTAGTCCAAGAGAATATTTGTGCCAATCTTCAATAGCATAAATTATGCCAAATATGAGTAAAATATTATTAATGGTAGGTGGTTGAATTTCCTTTTCAATTTTTTTAAATTATATAATTCTACATGTGACAATTTTAACAATTTATTTATCCTTCATCAAATAATAAATTTTTTAAAAAAATTCAGATCTGCAAATATAATATCATATAAGCTATACTAAAAAAATTCAGATCTGCAAATATAATATCATATAAGCTATACTATAAGCTTTTTTTTTTTTTTTTAAAAAAAAAAAAAAAAAAACAATAAGCTACACTACAAGCTGATTGTTGGCAAGTAATCTTATTGAATATCGACGCATTAACAGTGTATATTTTGTGGACCCATGTCACAAATTGCCAACATATCGTCAGAAGTAATTGTTGCAGGACAGATCAAAAAATGTAATTGTTGCAGGGTCCATAACAACCCACGAATTATTGCTGTTGTCTCTTCTGTTTGCAATTATTGAATGAAAACCTGCTCAAAGAATTTTGGGAGTATATGATTTTTCACTCTCTCAGTTGCTTTATTTCTGTCATTTTAGAAAGTTTTATTTAAATTAAAAAATAATTAATTAATTTTAAATTTAGAAAAAAAGTTGAAAGATTAAAATATCTTTAATTTTTTAATTTAATGCAAGGTAAATGATTTTAATAACTTTGAATTGATAAAAATAGGAGCAAAATTGATAAAAAAAATTAAATTTTATTGGTCGTATAAAAATGACAATTAAATGAAATTTTATTTTTTTTCTAAAGTGAAAGATATAAAGGAATAAATTAAGTAATATTTAAGTATTTGTGTTTGGTATTTCCTATACTTCAGAACCATATTAATTAAGAAAAACTCTTATTTACACTCAAAGTATTGTGTCCAATAATTAGATGTGTAATACAGATTAAAAACTTTTATATGACTTATGATTAATCTAACTAACTAATTGTAAATCCACACATTATGCGGAATTTAAATAATATATATATTAAATAATTTTAATAAATTTAAAATTACAAATTAATTAAATATAAAAGTAAAAATTTAGAAAGTTATTATTATAATTTTATTTAATAATTTTTTATTAAAAGTACATATATATTTTAATATGTATAGTAATAATAATAATTGAAAAAATAAAATAGAAAATAGAAAATAATTGAAAAGTTACAAATTTTTACTTATGTTAAATAAAAAAATATGTTTTTAATTGAATAAAAATTGGATGTTTTAATTAAAATAAAAGACATAATTTCTAATGCAAAAAAGGATAGTATTTTAGATGTAATATAATTAAAATGTTTTATATTGAATAAAACATATGTATTTTAAAATAAAAATTTTATAAAGAGAAAAAGGTAAATAAATAAATTAAAAATAAAATATATTATATTAATTTTATTTTTTTAATTTTTTTGCCATTATTTTTGTATATAATAGAATTTATTTTGGGACTATTAAATTACTATTGGAGTATGTATAATAGCTAAGAAAATTTTTAAAAATATAATTTCAAATGGTTTAGGAAAAATGATTGAGTAATTTGAAATTAAAAAATACTTATTATATAAAAAAAATTTAGAATTTGAGTAGTATTAAAATATTTATAATAGTATTTTGGTTAAAAAATAATACTAAAAAACTATAATAAATATTTTATTTTTAATAAAATCAGAATTTTTAAGAATTTGACACATTAGATTTTAGAGTGAATACTCAAATATTAAGATAGACACTTATCAAAATTTTAGCTTAATAACTTTAAGGCTTAACATTAT
>CATIWM010514032.1:0-15070 GCA_949671775.1 Mallotus repandus
ATCCAACATGTAGACAGCAAGCAGGGTAGGAAAGGGAATTGGACGCGGTTCTCCACAGCCAACCAAGAAACGGCGTCGTTTTCTTCATTTGTTGCTCTCCCTACCACACAAAAACAAAAGTTAATGGCAATCATGCAATTAAGGCGAAATTTAAGGGCAGCAACGTTGACAACTGGCTTGTGGCAATTTTGAAAATAACCATGAAATCAAAGGGTAATAAATTCGTGTGAATAAACAGTGCAATTCATGTTTCATTATATATATATATATATATATTGTATAAAAAAGACAATCGCTAAATAGCATGGCCTTTTTTTTTTTTGTTTGGTCTTTTGCAATCTTTGACACTTCAGTCCTCATCTCCTTTAAGAAAAAAAAAAACATATTTTTTTTATTTTTCTCTTACATTATAACCTAGTCCATATTGCAACACCGATAGGTCATAATATAATAATTGCAGATTAAACAAGACGCTATGTACGTAACTCTACCTATCTTGCTGCAACCTTAGTAATTGTCAACTCATTTACAGAACCGTGTCCTCTGCCTAAAGTTGATAGAGTAGGGTGGTTGGTAGCTCTTCCAAAAGCAAATGCTGGTTGTTTTGGAACAGGAAGAGTAGTTTCACTATTTAACATAAGAACAACTGTTGGCATGGTGGGTCGATCTTTCGCATCTTCTTGAACACACAATAGCCCTATCTGAATGCATCTGAATACTTGACTAGCAAGAGCTGTACTCATTAACATCGAATCAACTATGTCCGTGGTTCTGTTTCCTTGCCATAAATCCCACACCTGTGTCATTAGCAGCATAATTCAGCACGGATTATTAGCACCTAACTACAATGGAATATTTCCGTTAACCACTTACATGGCCTATCAAATTCATTGAAGGGTCATCTGGAAATGGAGTATTGCTCTTCTTGCCACTTATGATCTCCAACAATATCACTCCGAAACTAAAGACATCTGATTTTGTAGAGAATTTTCCAAACACTACATACTCAGGTGCCATGTATCCACTGCAAGAGATATATTCAGTTCAAAATTAATGACCTTTTATGTAATATATGTAGTATTGTGTGTTAATCATGTGAAACTCACTATGTTCCAACAACTCTTTTGGTCTTGACTTGAACTTCATCCCCTTTGAATATTCTTGCCATGCCGAAATCCGAAATTTTTGGATTCATTTCAGCATCTAGCAAGACATTGCTGGTTTTCAAATCTCTATGGATAATTCTCAATCTTGAGTCATGGTGAAGATACAAGATTCCACGAGCAAGTCCCCCTATAATTCCAAAGCGTTTTCTCCAATCCAGGACTGTCTTTCTTCTCTCATCTACAACAAAATTTTGCAAACGTTGTATCACTGTTAACATGGTACAACTAGACATTTAACGTCAGAAACTATATAGCAAAAGACATTAATGTCCTACCAAAGATGAAGTAGTCTAGACTTTTGTTGGGCAAGTACTCATAAATTAACATTTTTTCCTCTCCATGAATGCAACACCCTACAAGTTTCACAAGATTCCTGTGTTGAAGCCGTGCAAGCAGCAACACTTCATTCTTGAATTCTTCAGTCCCCTGTCCTGAACTAGGAGATAATCTTTTTACAGCAATCTGTCGTCCATCATGTAGCAGACCCTTAAAGTATTAACATAAACTTAATTAAAAATACTTAGTTTCAAATAATTAGGTTCTGTTAAAATGCCTATATGGAACTTTACCTTATGAACTGACCCAAAACCACCGTGTCCAAGTTTATTTGCTGTGTTAAAATTGTTAGTAGCAGCAGAAATTGTTCGCAAATCGAAGAAGGGCATATCTGAAGGCTGTGTGATCTCTTCAAGTTCATCTGCCACCAATCTAGATAATAGTCCTTCTGACAATTTCTTTTTCACTGTCCTTCAACATTAAGATAGTAAATTATGACAAGCCTTTTACGAGTTCTCTAGCACTGCAATTCACCATTGATTACATAGCTACAAGTTTACTGAACTTACCTTTTCTTTTCCTCCTCTTCCTTAGCCAAAAATTGGCAAATATGATGAGAAGAAACATGTTGAGAACAGCAGATAACACAGGAATGACCATCATCCCCTTCCTTTTCAGAAACCCACCTCTTCTCCTAGCATACTCGGCTACATTGTGCAACAGAAAAGTAAGCAATATGATATATGTACTGAAAACTTTTAAAATGTGATGTGTCAACACAAGAAGATGAATACCTAGTTCAATTGCATCAACACGAATATAAAAATCTTGTCCTTCGGTATATTCCATGGTATCCATTAGCTCTCCATGCCACATCAAGCAGCCTACTCCTTTTCTGTCTACATCTAAGTCTGCAAAAGCTTTGCACGAACAATTCCTCAAGCACAGTTGTTCGCACTCTGCTCTACTCCAACTCTTGTTCATCAAAGCTGCTATTGAAGAATCAGGAATGATTACGTGATCTACCCTGACAAAACCTTCGCCATTTCTGCACATCGAAAGCTTTCGCTTCCTCGTGCACCCTGAAGAACCATCTCTGAGATTCCAATCCTTTATGGACTTGGGTTCGTAACCAGGCAAGCATGAGCACTCAAATGTGGCAGTGACAACATTGCTTGCACTGAATACGGCATATGCACCGCAATGTCCATAGATTTTCTTAGACACAGACCAAGGTTGCTTCCATCCGCCAGAACCACTATCCCAAATAAGCCGCCGAAGCAACCCAGAGCTGTCAATGACATGTCTTGTGATAACAGATTTGTCATCAATTATGTCAGTGTAATAAACCTCATCTTCAGTGTTGACAAAACAGTATTTGTATAAATAATTAGGAACTGCTTTTAGCAGAGCATTATGCCATGGCCATGGATTGCTTCGCCAATACGGGATTAGGCGTCCCCTGTACAAAAATAACTGCGGAGAGCCAGCAGGATTGAGCTCGAAGGAATAATTCCCGATTCCAGGGTCGTTCACTGATCTCCATGAAGTTAAGAACCAGTTGAGGCTTTTCTTCCGGTCAAACCCTATTTTCATACCTGGAAGCAAAGTGTCTGTAGGATGATCAAAGCTTTGCCAGACAATTCTTTTAGTTTCATTATGGACCAAGACGAGGTTGCCTGAATCTAACAGAAAAGCAACACATGCACCTGTTTCTTGCAGTGAAACGTTTGCTGACCATACAGGAAATTGTTTATCATGGTTAGTGTAGAGAACAATGTTTCCATCTGAGCTAACTGAGAGAATTCCTGATGAATCATTGATTGGATTCTCCCTATTTGCAACCCACACCACCGTTTTTCCCGGGAGTTTATGATACCAAATGCCAAGATATTTATTGGTAGAGTTGCCAGGGCTGAAAAATCCCAAAGCAAAACTGTTTTCTTTGGAGATTAGCACATGACCATCGGTAAGAGATTCGTTTCTGGTTATGCTTTCAATGGAAATGCAAAATGGCAAAAAAAGGAGTAGAAACAAAAGGTTCAGGATCATTTTCTTTGATTAAAATTCATGTTGGTTCTTGAGATATTGTAAAAAATTAATTCTCTTGGACTAAAGACTGGCTCCAAATACGCTGAGATTTGATTGAAGACAAATAAAAATTAAAAATTAAAAAAAGGCTGCTGTTGCTTATTAATTACTGTAGGCGGACATTGACAAAGAATAGTTAACTTGCATTTTTTTTTTTTCACACGCTAATGCAGCCTCATCTTTCATATAGAATGGTGTTCCAAAGGGAGCCACAAGACTTAAAACTTTTTTTTTTCCGACCAAAGACTTAAAACTTAAAAGGCAGTAAACAGCGGCTAAGGCCCACTTTGAGGAACTATATAAAGAATAAGAGTCTTGACACTCATAAAGAATGGATGCACCTGTATTTATACAAGTATAGTATGTATACAATTACAATATTATCCTGTGTAATGGAATTGACATTTGTATACTCTATTACTATAAGCAATTATAATACTATATGATGAACTTTTAAATTAGGAAAAAGTACTGGAAATCACAACGTGGTTTCACAGTTTTAGATTTTTAAGTGATCATGTGGCACTGACACGTAGGCGTCACGTATATAAAGTTAACGGTGTTTGACGTATATACTTAAAAGTGTGTAACAGTTAAAACACGTACTTAAAAGTGTCAAAAAAAAAAAAACTACGTACTTAAAAATTTAAAATCGTGAAACCACGTGATGATTTTTCGTATTTTTCCCTTTAAATTATAAATACTAATGGGTAGTTTAGTTATTTAAAAATTGCCATAAGATAATCAACTAAATAGGAAATTTTTTTTCAAAAGTTAGTATCTATTGGAGTAGATCCCCAACAACAACAAGTGACAATATGATGTTAATTCCATTTGTTAACCATTCAGATGTGATTTGATTTCTGGGTTTTAAATTGCAAACAAGTAACGTTATTTGTACTACTGTTTCGTAACCTGAAATTTTGATGTTGCTATGCAGCTTTAAACTCTCAGCAAATATTTCCGAGTATAATCCTTCTTCAGGAATGGACAGCCTAATCTTATTCAAAAATAAATGATTAACGGAAGAAAGGAAAGGGATTTGCAATAAAAAGGCAAACAAGCATGTTGAAAAGAAAAAAAAAAGCCAAGCTGCCATACTTGAAAAAAAAGCCAAGCTGCCATACTTGACTATCTTGTTTGGACTTGATCCTTTCAATTAATTTTCTTACGATTGATAGAAACATAAGACTGCGACCAAGTCAATTTTTAATGTCATGCTACAATTTTGAATAGTAATTGGCCAAACTTGAATAGTAATTGATTATGTTGCACGGACACTTCAATTAGTAGATATTTTTCCATATCTGTATTTCATTTTTCCGTATCCGTACTACCTAAACACTTTAATTTAGAAGGCAAACACTTCAATAAAGTCATTTCCCCTTATCTATATTCCCATTTTTTCACTGTCTCCGTGCAACATAGGTAATTGGCCTAGGCTAATGGGAAAACTGTTTGGGATTAACAGAAGCAAACATTGATGAACTTGCAAGTGTCAAAGTGCTTGCACAGGACTAACTTTGGATGCGACTCTGTTGAAATTTCCAACCCTCAAATATTATAGTCCAAGTTTTGAAATTTAAATTTGTAGACTTTGCTTTGCTTTCATACTGTAGAAAGCGAATGGGCAGTTCCCTATAAGCAACTGCTTATGAGATACGTACTGACCAACGTTAGAAGTCTTGACAGGTTTCTTGAAATGTAACATAACAAGAGAAATAAGTTTTCAGCTTCTACAATAAGAGATCACCAGCAGAAAGCAAAGCCTAGCGGCCCTCTAACAATGTCACTGTCATTTCATTTGAAATCAAATTCCCAATTGATGATGAATCTGTCTCCGAAAGACACCTTTCAGCGTAGAAACCGGGTCGTTCAGGTTGAGGTAAGAATGTGCTTTCAGTATCCAACATCAGGAGCACAGTTGCCATTGTTGGCCTCTCCTCAGGCCGCTGTTGGACACACAAAAGCCCAACTTGTATGCATCTCAGCACTTCAGACACAGGAAACTCATTCTCCAGCAATTCATCGGCTAACTCCAAGGTTTTTGTTTCACTCCATAACTTCCATGCCTACAATAAATATAAATTCAAATTATACACAGCATTATTATTAAGGTGCAGTATATTTGAATGTTGCACGCATTGGAAAGCAGCAGTGTGGTTTCGTACTTACATGCCCCAGAAGATTGAGTTTGTGCTCTGCATGGAAAAATCCACGGTTTTTCTTACCACTCACTATCTCCAACAATATAACACCAAAGCTGAAGACATCAGATTTTAATGAGAAGTTTCCATCTATTGCATACTCTGGAGGCATATAACCACTGCAGCACTCGCAAATGGAAAGCAGACTTTCAGCCTGACAAGTTTTGGAACAAAAGATGGGGTAAAAAAAATCTAAATTCTGTGTCTTAATACTTACTAAGTTCCAACAATTCGCTTTGTGTTTCCTTCTGTCTGATCTCCACCAAACATTCTTGCCATTCCGAAATCTGAAATTTTGGGATTCAACTCGCTATCTAATAGAACATTACTGGTTTTCAGATCCCTGTGGATTATTCTTAATCTTGAATCTCTGTGTAGATAAAGAAGCCCCCTAGCTATCCCAATGATGATGTCTAATCTCTTTTGCCAGTTGAGCAGTGGCCGTGTTGTTTCATCTGCTTAAATTGGTAGGTTGGTATGTTAACCGGCATAACATGTGTTGAGCAAACACAACAAAAGTATTGAAATCTGTTTTACCAACCAAAAATTAAGGAGTCTAAACTTTTGTTCTGCATGTACTCATAGATCAACATTCTTTCTTCTCCTTGGATGCAACAACCAAGAAGCTTGACCAGATTCCGGTGTTGAAGCTTGGAAATCAAAATAACCTCGTTCTTGAACTCTCTTAGACCCTGTCCAGAATTCTCCCCAAGTCTTTTCACAGCCACCTCTTGTCCTGATTGCAACTCACCCTAAATTTTATTTTAAGATTATGCAAGAATTCTGTCAGGGAATGATTATGGAAATGCAGAAATTAGCTTCCAAGAACAGTGGAGAGCTAAAAGTCAGAAAACTAACAACCATAGCAAAATTCTAGATAAAACACCATTGTTTGTGCAGATATAGAAAATTTCGCCAATCTCCATTGTAATTGATAAAACAACTCCTTAAGAAGTTGCTACAACCTGAAACTAAATAGAAATTGAGGGCCTAACTTGGGTTTGGATGTGCCATATAGATAAAATAAATATATTGCTCTTAAGTTCTGCTAATCTTGCGAAAGCCCAGAAAATCCCATGTGGCCTGGACATTATCTAGGTGAATCAAAACCCAAGGATTCCCTAAAAGTTTTATAAGACGAAGAATCACTTCTAAGCAGTTTCATTAAGCACTCATAATATCCTTGTTCTACAAGTTGTATGAAGATAAAGCTCAAGCAATCATCTAATAGAATTATCATCAGAACTACACTCACAGTGCAAAGTGAATGTACCTTGTAAACGGTGCCAAATCCACCTTCTCCAATCTTATTTGCAACAGAAAAGTTGTTGGTGGCTGCTTGGATGGAGGCAAATTCATATAATGGGAGTTCAAGGTCGTCTCTCTGATCTTCAACTCTGCTATCAGTGACTTCATTATCTGGATGATTGGAAATTAAACGAACCACCAATTTATACAATGGATGAAGAAAAATGTAACCTAAAGCACAATAATATTGCAAGTTGAATTTACCCATGTTGCTTCTCTTCATCCAAATCGCAAACAAGCTAATCAAGGTTATGATGATCACAGCTGCAGACACTGATATGGCTGCAGTAATTGCTATATTCTTTCCCTTAGCATCAGTAGTATCATTTATCTCTAGCAACCAAAAATAAGGATGGCACACAAGATAAGTATTTCAAATGTCATTATGTCCTTTAAACAAGTATTATTTGATTAGCTAGGTAACCAAGCAATTAAACAAAGATTACTAAGATCAGTCTAAATTCCAGCCCCATGTGAGGCAGAGATGGACTATTGGAACCTGGAATTAATGCCCAATTATCTACCATATTAGCCCAGGCAAGTAGAGGAACTATAATGTGCCGTGAAACCAATTGATTTATATCAACAACAATCATGTTTTACTCATAAATAAAAGATGGTGGTAATCTTACCTAGTTCTGAAACTGCCACCCTTAAATATAGTTCTTGCCCGTATTCACCTACTTCTCTCGTGTCAGTCAACTCCCTAGTCCAAATTACGCAACCACTTCCGGTGCCATTGATGTCCAACTTAGCATAAGCCATGCACGAGCAGTTTTCCAAGCACTTTACCTTGCAGTCTTTGACACTGACATTCACATTCACAAAAGATTCTGATGCATCCGGCAGTTTCAATCCAGTAAACTTTACAAATCCTTCTCCATTTCTACAAACATGCGTGTTCTTTGGAACACATCCTCCTGACCAGTCCAGCATTTCCCAATCTTTGGGGGAATTAGGTTCAAAGCCCTTCATACATTCACAAACGTTGCTAATGTTACAGATGCCATAAGCACCACACAAGCCATAATTGTCACAGCGATCTCGTTGGACTGTGAACATGAGGTTCCAAGCAGAGCGTCTATCATTCCAGGAGAAGTGCTGGACAAAGCCTGATTGACTCAGAACAAATCTTGAAATAACGTTACCTGTAGATATGAAAGAGTAGTATTCCTCATCATCATTGAAGACAAATTTAGGTTGGAAAACTGCATTTGCCAAGAGAGCTGGCAGACCACTAAAACCAGTCCCATACCATGGCCCACCACGAAACTGCTTGGTGGATCCTTTACGAAGAACGAGCTGAGGAAGTCCGCCAGGATCCAAAGCACATGAATAATTTCCTGAAGAGGGATCACTCAAGCTTTTCCACGATGTGAGATACCGATTCTGGCCAGTTTTCCTGTTCCAACCAAGTTTCATGCCTGGTAATAATGTATCAGACGGATAATCAAAACTTTGCCAGATGTAGTTCTCAGAGCTAGCATCCTCTGCGTCTTTCAAAATGAAATTTCCAGTGTCCAGTAGCTGAGCAACTGGTCTTCTTGCTGCATTTGATGAATTTGATGACCATAGGATACTTCCTGTTGGGTTGTGTAGGACAATGTTGCCATCATCATCAAACTTTAACAATCCAGAAGAATTTGTAAGTGGATTATCTCTGTTTGCTACCCAGACAACAGTCTGAAGGGGAACATTTTCATACCATATTCCTAAATAACGAACATTTGGGTTTGCTCCAGGACTAAAAAAGCCAAGCTTAAATTTTCGACCTGGCGAAACTAAGGCCTGGCTGTCGTTAATAGACTGCCCTAGTGTTATGTTATCAGCTCCAAAAGAAATTCTTGCGAACAAAAGCACGAGACTGCAACAAACAGCCAGACACAAGGGGTTGTTGGTATTCAGTTTCCCCATAAGTTTTATGAGCCCCCATTATACTAGTTGAAGATAAAAATCAAGTCTTTTAGCGTTTCTCCTGAGGGATACTGTGAATTTGAAGGCTCCAGCATGAAATTGAGTGGTTAAAGAACATCCTTAGTGCAGAGTAGTTGGATGTTTGGGGCCCAGCTTGACAACTTTCCATCTGCCTAAAAAAAATAGTAGTAGTAGAAGACTAGTAGTAATATTCAAATTCAGTGTTACTTTAGTGACCTAGAGGAAGATTAACAGAGAGAGAAGTGGAAATAATAAGTAAATAGATAAATAAAAAGAATCCAATGGTAAGATTTGCAATTGAATTGAGAAGTCTGGGAGGACTAAAACTTTTAGAAAGTCTATACCAAACCACAACAACATCAACAACAGCTGATTAAGATAACACAAAGAAAGCTTCATCAGTAATAATGTAAAAAGATGTCACCATCAAACAATTAAAAAAAAAAAGAAAATAAAGTTTCAGAGATTAAAATCAACAAAAGTCAATAAAATTTACTGATTTTTCAAAAGTAGAGATCACATCTGATAATAAAGTGGCGCACAGTTTAGCTAAATCATTGAAAATACAAAATATATAAATTAATAAAAGCAATAAATAATTATTATTATTATTAACGGAGTGACAATGTAATACTTCTGTCAGAAAAACGCAAAAGAGAGGCTGTCTTCTGTCAGAAAAACGCAAAAGCTCTATTCTTGGAGACAAGAACGTCGCCATCTTCGATGGTCTGGTTATTGGTTATGGTGTTTGTGGAGGTAGTAAATGTGAATTGAAAGAGCAGAAGTAAAGGATAGAGCAGCAGTTTTGGAGCTACCATGCCCAAGATCAGCTTCAAGAGTCTCCTATAAACTTTAATGTGAGCGTTGTTCATGTGTTGGAAGCTTGTTGCAGTTTTTGAGCTGGAAATATTTGACCAAATTGATGCTTTGACCTTCATAACTGGCCACTGACAAGCAATTCTTCAGTAAAATTAGAGTTTGCATCATTTGGTCTTTTTTTTTTATTTGAAAAATTCAATTTCGTTTACTTTGAAATCTCACCATTTAAAAAAAAAAAAAACAAGTTGAAAGTATTTTACTGCTAGCTTAAGATAATGAGTTTATCATCTAAAGAAAGTTTCAGAGAATAAAATCAACAAAGGTCAACAAAATTTACTGATTTTTCAAAAGTACAGATCACATCCGATTATAATGTGGCGCACAGTTTAGGTAAATCTGGCTAAAAAAAATAGTTTTACAAGTCTGAGGGATGAAATAGATATTACACCCTTTTAGATCAAGTGGCGCTTGCATTTCATGAAGATACTGCAATAATGTGATAAAAGCTGTTCTTTTGGTTCATTATACAATACAAATATGTTTATTTATACTAATGTAATTAGAACCTTTAAATTATTGGATTACTACTTATTTAATTAGAACGTTAGAACTGTTTATCTATACCAATGTAATTAGAACGGTTAGATTACTACTTATTTAATTATAACTATTAATATATTTTATAGTAAGAGCCTATAATGATTAAAAGAAATAAGTTATGAGTTAATAATTGAATTATGTCAAAGGGCTAAATTGAATTCTCACATTTTACCCTAATTTTATATTGGACCTTTAAACGTTTTGTGAGTCAAATTGGAATTTCAACTTTGTAAATTAAGACCGTATTGGATCTTTACTGAGTACAATTAAGTCTTGTAACTTTTTTTTTTATTATAATTGAGTCCTATAGATTAATAAAAAATTAATCCAAAATTTAATTTTAATGGTTAACTAAAAATTTTTTAAAGCTCATTAATTAGTTTAAATTTTTATACCTACACAATAATTTTTAAACTTACACAATAATTGATGAATAAGAATTTTTTATTCAATTATTAAAATTAAAATTTAGATCAATTATAAATTTGCTATTTATATTAATGAATAAAATTGGTCATTTATTTGAAATATATATCACTTAATTGTAAAAATTTTAAAATTTAAGAAAAAATTTAAAAAATATATTTTATTGGTTTAAAAACTTTTAAAACTTTATAATTATGTTATATATATATATATTAAAAAAATTATCAATTTTATTTGTTAATAACCCTTAAAATTAATTTTTTATTAATCTATAGAATTTGATTATACTAAAAAAAATTACAAGATTTTATTGTACTCAGTAAATATCCAATATAATCTTAATTTACGAAGTTGAAGTTCCAATTTAACTCACAAAGGTCCAATGTAAAATTAGGATAAAACGTGATGGTCCAATCTGGCTCTTTGGCCATTTGAATTAAGCAAGTAACAAGTTTTGAAGCTATCATCAAATAAACATCAATTCAATGGTTTTTAGCTTCTTTTCTATTTATGCAAATATTTATATTATAGAATGGCTCTATATTGAATATAAAATAATTAAGAGTTACATATGTAATGAATTACATACATTTTTTCTTAAGAAATATGGAAAAATTTTTTTTTTCATTAAGTTGCTTTTGTATATTTTTTTAAAAAATTACATATATTCTGGAATTTGTTTTTATGGAACTTTGGGAGGGGTTTGTTTTGTAAAATTGAAACGGCACTTATTTTTCACCGTATGAGAAGTGTATAAGGGAGCCGTTTTTTTTTAAATGAAATGTCCCTTAATTTTTTACTGTATCAAAAGTGTTTAATCTATATATATATATATATATATATATATATATATTAAATACTCATTAAGTTAAAAATTTGATAAATGTCCACTTTTATATTTGAGTATCCATCATAAAAGCTAATGAGTCAAATTATTAAATATATTAATTTTTTATTAAAAATAAAATATTTACCATAGTTATTTAGTATTATTTTTTGACTAAAATATTATTATACATATTTCAATACTACTTAAATTCTACAAGTATTTAATAATTACTTAATATTATATTTTTTAAACTAAAACACTATTATACTTCAATACTAATATAATAATTCTAAAAACAAATCTTATTATAACTAAAAAATTATAGTAAAAAAATTTTAAAAAATAAAATTAATGTGATATATTTTATTTTTAATTTATTTAGTTATTACTGTATTCCAATTATTTATTTAAATATTTTATTTTACAATTCACGCATTGTATGGAATCAAGACTAGTTTGCGATAAAAGAATTGTTTCAATAATGGTGTAGTTTATCCTTGTTTTGTTTTTACAAAGTAAAATCTACTTGGTTAAAAATTATCCATGGATAATTTAATACACTTTCATCTTATGGTAATAAAAATAAAATGTACACAAAGTAAATAAAAAAAAGCCTAATTACTTAGAAAATTATGAACTTTGTGAGTTTTAACAATTTTAGCATGTTCTTTCAATTTTTAATTAAAAAGTCCTAGACTTTGTATTTTTTAAGAAATTTAATACGTTCTTTTAACATTTATAAAAAAAATCATAAACTTTACAATTTTTTAAGATTTTTAACATTTTTTTAAAAAAGTGTCAAAAAATTGCAAAACTCGTAAAGTTCAAGATTTTTTTAGATAATTAGGCTAATATTAAATTATATTTGTTCAATCAATTTTTTAACATCTTATAAAAATGTTGTATTATTTAATATTGATATGACACCAAATTACTTTTAGTTAAAAAAAAAAGAGAATTTAATGATTTAGTAAAAATTATCCTTCTTAAAATATACCATTTTAAAATAAAAAAAAAGTATTTCTATTTTTATAAATTTGAAATCACTTATATGATAATGAAATGAATTTTTTAATTAAAAAATGTTAAAATTATTAAAAGGTTTAAAATTTACCATCTTCAAGTGAAAAAATATTTCAGTATCATATAAACAATTGCAAACTTATAACAAATTAAAATATTATATTTTTTTATTTTAAAATAGCATATTTTAAGAAGAAAATTTTTGCTAACTCATCAAATTGTCTTTCTTTTTAAATTAAAAAGTGTTTAGTGTTATATTAACATAACATTATCATATATTAAAATATTGATTAAACAAATGTAGTTTAATATTGAAATAAAATTTGACCTAATTATTTAAAAAATCCTAAAATTCACGAGTTTTAACAATTTTAGCATGTTCTTGCAACTTTTAATTAAAAATCCTTAACTTTATATTTTTTTAACAATTTTAATACATTCTTTTAACATTTATAAAAAAATTATAAACTTTACAATTTTTTAACATTCTTAACATATTTTTTAAAATTATTTTAAAAAAATTGTTCAAACTCGTAAAGTTCAAGATTTTTTAGATAATTAGGTCAATATTAAAATATATTTGTTCAATCAATTTTTTAACATCTTATAAAATGTTGTATTATTTAATGTTGATATGACATCAAGTTGCTTTTAGTTAAAAAAAAGAGAATTTAATGAGTTAGTAAAAATTATCCTTCTTAAAATATACCTTTTTAAAATAAAAAAAAAGTATTTCTATTTTTTATAAATTTGAAATCACTTATATGATACCGAAATGAATTTTTTTATTAAAACATGTTAAAGTTATTAAAAGGTTTAAAATTTACTATTTTAAAATGAAAAATATTTTAATATCATATAAACAATTGCGAACTTATAATAAATTAAAATGTTATATTTTTTATTTTAAAATAGCATATTTTAAGGAGAAAATTTTTGTTAACTCATCAAATTATCTTTCTTTTTAAATTAAAAAGTATTAAGTGTTATATTAATATAACATTTTATCATATATTAAAATATTAATTAAACAAATATAGTTTAATATTGAAATAGAATTTTTTTTATTGATAAATTTTAAGAAAAAATACTAAAATTGTTGAAAGTTGTAAAGTCTATAATTTTTTTTATAAAATTTTAAATGAATGTATTGAAATTGTTAAAATATATAAAGTTTAATATTTTTAAATAAAAGTTGAAAGAACATGCTAAAATTGTTAAAATTTGTAAAGTTCAGAATTTTTTAAGTAATTAGGCTTTTTTTATCCATAAATTTAAAAAAAATACTAAAATTGTTAAAAGCTGTAAGAAATAACATGTTAAAAGTGTTAAAATTCGTAAAGTTCAAGATTTTCTAAGTAATTAGGCCATAAAAAATAAAGTAATTGTAGAATTGCACTTTAATAATAATACATAATTTAATGCTAGGTGTCATCTTCTTTTATATAGATATGGGAAGAGTACTTCGTGATCTCCTCAAATATTCCATTTTGATAAAGAAACAGTAGAATAACTTGGAAAATGGTACCTTGTAGCTGCATAACTCTGCCGACTCTTCTTCTTCTCTTACTTCTCTGTTCTTATATGAATTCATGTGTTCCATTGATACCATTTGATGCGGATAGAGTTATAGAAGAACAAACAATTAGATTCCTAGACAAATACCAAAAATTGTAGTAGTGGCAGTTTCGTAAATAACTGCAACTTTGGAGTTTCGAATTTTGGTGATTCCAAAGGCTAGTTTGATCGGAAACGGACAAACGATTCAAATTCATAAGCTTTGCTTTTAGGGAAAATTCGAATGTTTAGGCCTTCAAAAAGGCAAATTTGTGTTTTAGTTGCCTTAAAAGTCCTATTTCCTAGTTTGTTTAGGTTTGAACTCTTATTTTCTAGTTTGTTTAGGATTTATTTTAGGGTTTCTATTTAAAAGTTGTTGTTTTGGATTTTGTATATCAGCTTTATCAATAGAATTCGAATTTCCTTTAAATTTTTCAAAATTCATCGAATTTTGATGCTTATACCTTGTAATTAAGAATTGCAGGCATAGAAAATTAGCAATTGGTAATTGTGCGCAATTCAACAATCATTCGTAGTTATTTTCCATTCTTCTGCTACGTCAGTTTGGTATCAGAGTTGTGCTCCTCGGACAAGACAAGATGTCTCGCAGAAGACAGCAACAGCAACCCCAACAGCGTGTAGAAGAAGTTTATAAGCATGATGACCAACGTTGCTTTGAGTAGTGGTGGTAACTCCGCAAGTATACAGATTCGTACAAGTAGTAATTAAATATCGATCCCACAGAGATTGCAAATTGACTATTGTAATACTAATTGTGTTTGTTTGTTTAAACAACGAAAATCAAAGATATTTTAAATGTAAATAAAAATAAA
>CATIWM010514115.1:0-25702 GCA_949671775.1 Mallotus repandus
ATCAATAAATCATTTCCTATCATCTAACATACTATTGCACAACAGTCCTAGTGTGACCCACTAAGTGGCATGTTCGACGACTATCCTCCAAAAATATTTATTTCGAGATAAATAAATATTGCATATTAAATTAAGTATTGAAATTTTATAAAATATGCACGACATCCAAAATACGCAAATAATTATGGCATTTATTAATATATATAAAACATGTATATATATAATAATGCGATAATAACCATAATTAAAATAAATGCAATATAACATATTGAAATTCACATTTATTTAAAACATGGATGTCAATGTTATATTCTACATGCTATGCATACATATATAATAACTCATAGGTATGCGCTCCTCTATTCCAGTTCGGTTAGCCCGGTCCAGAAGGCCTAGCTCGCGGCATAGTTAAAAGAAAATAATAATAAATAATTAATTAGAAATAAATTCCTAATTTTATACTTTAGAGATTTCTAAAGAATGACTCGATCTAAGACCCGACTCGACTAAAACTCAAAGTTAAGACCGATCCAGTGTCACGTTTTACGAGAAATCTACCAAAAATTCGTCAAAGTCTCCTTTGTAAAACGGACATCTCTCTACTAAAAGTAGAGTCGGTCCTGCATGAAAACACACTTCTAAATATCCACAATTCAACTTCTTGGGTTGGGCCCCCAAACTACAATTTACGCCCAACCGAGAACCAATACTATTCACAATTAATAAAATAATATAATAATTTCTTAAATCACCAAATTATCTCATAAAAATATTAAAAACATTTATTTTTCAAATAAATGATAATGTTCTATTTTTAATAATATTTTGCTCATAAAATTCATAAATGCAATAAAATTCCATTTTACAATCAAATCAACATAAATTTTAAATAATTATTAAAATCACTTATTAATATCATAAAAATAATAAAATACTCATTTAGCTTAAAAATAACAAATAAGTTTATTTTTTATATATATTTTTCCAAAATTATCACTAATTAACAATTAATTGAAAATAACTATAAAATTATTTTTCATACCTTTATTAGCCAAAATAGTCTAATAAAACCAAATAATTAACACAATTTCAATTAAAATCCAATAATTTGCTAAATTCCAATAATTTCCCAGAATTTACTAATAATTAACTAAAAATAGTAAATAATTCATAAAAATTATTTTAATGCTATTTATTATTCAAAAATGGTTCAAAACATAATAATTAACAATAATCTCAACTACAATATAAAAATTACTCATTTATACTAATTTTTCCAAAAATTTATTTTTTTACATAAACCTTCGAAAATTCATAATAAAAATTCTAGACATAATTTTAATAAACTTTCTTCACAAAGGTTGTTCAAAATATAACAAAAAATTTATTAAAAATATAAAAAATTTTCCAACACGGGACTGTCCGGAACAATATCATGAACAGTAACTCAAACCTGGAAAAATTCAAGATTTTCAGAAAAATAAATAAAAATCATATTTAGATAGCTCACAATCTCTACAATAATTAGTCCTGAAGCAATTATCTCAAATAAAATCAAATTCAAGCTCAAATCAACAAAAAAACTTAAAATATTCAAAATCGAATTATTAATAAACGGAGTAGTTACCGGAGTTCAAACTAGAAACGGTTTGAAGATTTAACAAACCCGGAGGATTAGCTTTCAAAAGAGACCAACCTCGCCGACTGAGATGGTTGAAAACGGCGTCGGACGAAAAATGGTAGAAAGAGGAAGAAGAATCAGCACTATTATGAGTAAAATCAAATTCTAAAATCATAGAATCAAATTTCTCATGCCATTGTTTTGGTGCTTGCTTTAATCCATACAAGGATTTTATTAACTTGCAAACTTTATGCTCATTTCTTGGTAGAACAAAACCTTCAAGTTGTTCCGTATACACTTCTTCATCCAAGTCACCATTCAAAAAGGCCGTTTTAACATCCATTTGATGTACATATAAATTGTATATGGATGATAAAGCTAAAACTACTCTTATAGATGTTATATGAACCACAGGAGCATATGTATCAAAGTAATCTATTCCTTCCTTTTGCCTATATCCTTTGGCTACCAACCTTGCTTTAAAAGTTTGTATTGAGCCATTAATGTTATATTTTCTTCTGAAAACCCATTTACATCCAATTGCCTTGGATCCCAAAGGCAAATCAACAATTGTCCAATTATTATTAAACAATAATGAATCCATTTCATCATTGATAGCCTCCTTCCAAAAAGCAACATCTCGAGACAACATTGCCTCTTTAAAAGTCTTAGGATCATCTTCAACGAGTAATAAAATTGGAATTTTATTAAGTACATCAACTCTATTACCCTCAACTAAGAAAACAATAGATTGTGAAGATATCAAGTCTGGATGTAAATTCTTTTCTTTTCTGGCTCGTGTACTCCGCCTAACTTCAATGGAAGAATCAATTTGATTCTTTTCATTGCTTGAACTAATATTAGTTCTTTCAATATTTATTGGCTCTTTGTCAACTTGAGATGTATTTGGTTCATCTAATATATGTGAATCATTTTTAAATTTATTTTCAATAAACTCAACATCTCTAGATTCCACAATCACATTAAAGTTAGAATCTAATATTCTATATGCTTTTGAATTTTCAGCATAGCCAACAAATATACCTTTTAAAGCTCTAGGTCCCAATTTCATTCTTTTAAGATCTGAAATTCTACAAAAAGCAAGGCAGCCCCAAACTCTAAGATAGCTTAAGTTTGGTTTTCTTTTCTTCCATAATTCATATGGAGAAACTTTAAATTTTCGGAAAGGAATTTTATTATGTATATTGCAAGCGGTAAGCAATGCTTCTCCCCATAAATTTGTAGGCAATTGAGCATTTACTAACATAGAATTAAGCATGTCAACAAGTGTTCTATTTTTTCTTTCTGCTAAACCATTCTGTTGAGGTGTGTAAGGTGCACTTGTTTGATGTATGATTCCATTTTCTTCACAAAATGAAGAAAATTGTGTAGGAAAGTGTTCACCACCTCTATCACTCCTTAGAATTTTTATTTTCTTTCCTTTTTGATTTTCTACTTATGATTTATAAATCTTGAACATTTGAAAAGCTTGATCCTTATTTTTCATTAAATAAACATAAGTATATCTCGAATGTTCATCTATAAATGTTATAAAGTATCTATTTCCTCCTCTTGTTAAAATGCCACTCAATTCACAAATATCAGAATGAACAAGATCTAATAGTTCATAATTTCTTTCAACCTTGGAAAATGGCCTTTTTGACATTTTTGCTTGAATACATATTTCATATGTTTTTGTATCTTCATCTTTATATGAAATTAATCCATGTTTAGCCATATATTTTAATGATCTAAAACTAACATGTGCTAATCTATCATGCCATAAAGATAAAGAATCAACCATGTAAATAAAAATATATGTATTATTATTATTAATACTGAGTTTGAACATTCCATCACATGAGTAGCCCTTCCCCACATAC
The DNA here is from genome assembly GCA_949671775.1 of Mallotus repandus. Classification (NCBI taxonomy): domain Eukaryota; kingdom Viridiplantae; phylum Streptophyta; class Magnoliopsida; order Malpighiales; family Euphorbiaceae; genus Mallotus; species Mallotus repandus. Next base: position 3,505 of record CATIWM010514115.1, read on the forward strand.
AAGCCATTTTTGGACAGAATTATACTATCCGACTCTAAGACAGCTTTGAACCCTTTCTTACAAAGTAAATATGCAGATACAACATTCTTTCTCATATCTGGCACATGTAAAACATTAAGGAGCAACAATTTCTTTCCATAAGTGAAATTTAGTTCCACACTTCCATTGCCAATGACTTTTGCAGCATTGAAATTTCCCATTAAAACTTCTTGGTCATCAGTAGCAATTTCATAGTCTTTAAAATGATTCTTGTTGTTGCAAACATGAATTGTTGCACCAAAATCCTACCACCAATCATTAGATATGGTGCTTGCAGCCATATGAAGTTCAGTAATCATTCCAATATGCAGACTTAAAACCATAGCAATTAATTCAGTCACATGTTCTGCCATATTTGCATTATTGGAATTATGTACATCATTCTTATTGTCTTGCTTATGTTTCTTTCGAAACCTGCATTCACGTTTGTAATGCCCTTTTTTGCCACAATTGTAACATATTTTGCCCTTCTTAGAGTTGCTTATCATGTCTAGATTTCCAAAATTCTTTGTAGTAGCCTCAAAAAATTTCCTTTTATTTCCAGCCTTGTTCTTGCCAAAATTCTGGTTTGCTTGAACAAAATTAACTTTTGTGGCATATTCACTTGCAAAATTCTTGACATGAATTCTGGTTTCCTCTTCAATTCATAAGTACTTTTTAATCTGTTCAAGAGAAAATTCTTCTGTGGTGTGCAGTAATTTCTTCCTATAATCATTCAAACTAGGAGGAAGTTTAGCAATTATTCCTCCTACTTGCAATGATTTAGGAACTATTACTTTCAGGTCTTTAAGTTTAGAAACTAGGACTTGAAACTCATGCACTTGATCCATAATAGAAACATTATCAACCATAGTAAATTCAAAAAATTTCATGATAAGAAACTTGTCCACACCTTATTTTTCTGTGTTGTATTTATACTATAAAGAATTCCATTTGCAGACTTGATGGAAGTGAAAAGATCATATAATAGATCAGATAGATTGTTAAGGATGTGTCCTCTACACAACAATTCGTCTTCCTCACGTTTTTTGCGGTCTACCTTCAATTGTTCAGCATCTTCTTCTTTGGGTACAGGAATTTCTGATAGGTTTGGATCAAGAATGTATGATATTTTCAGAGCAGTCAATAGAAACATCATCTTGTCTTTCCATGAACAAAATTGGTACCATCAAAACGGTCCAATTTTACAAACTTTTGACTCACAATAGCCTTAGACTCCATTGCCAAATCAATACCTTAAAATTGTTAGAACAGTGGGTATTTTAGAGGCTTTGAGGCGTGATAAAAACACTATCTTTAAGGTATTGATTGCCCCCACTAATTTGCTATAGGGTTATAAACAATCTACCTTCAGGATACAACAAAGCCCTAGAATTCAATGATAGCAAATTCAATGAATTCTGTAAAGAATTTCTTTATTATTTGGTTGAATAGTTGCAAAGAAAAAATAGAAAAGAAAAGAATACGTTAATCTAATTAAATGGCACTTAACTTGTTCTATAAATAACAGACTTCTGCAGTTAATAAACAACTTTTCAAAAGGTTTTGTCTGTTAATTAAAAATAATAATAATAATTAAAAAATAATAAATTAACTAACTGCATTCAGGGCACTTAAATTAATTATGTGCATGTGCCAAGCGTCATCATTAGTCTATAACTATATTTATATATTAATTAATTTATTTAATTATAGTCCAATGTCCAATGTACTTTTGCTACCAAATTTGAAATAAATTTGGTTTCCCTCCAATTTTTCTTAAAGCAATAGTTTAAGTGTACCCTACAAAATAAGGGATACAAAATCTTTTCTCACAAACAATGTGGGATAACCCTTCATTCAACCAACTAATATACAAGCTCCATATAACAGAAAGAAATCTAAACATGGACAGAAAATTCTACCTTTTCAAATGCCTACATCTTCTCAAAGTAGACCAGACAAAACAACCACCAGGTCACAATAAACAATTAAGCTCTAGGAGAATTTTACCACCTACATGTTAACTTGAGATGTAAAAGAGGTCAATTACATCATGCATTAAACCAAAATAGACATATACATAAACATCACCTTTAATATGCCAAGGAACCCTACAACGTGCACAATGGACACTGTCAAGAACAGAGTTGGGAAATGGTAGTCTATTGGTGCCCATAACAACCAAAATGGCAGGGATTCCCTGTTCAAGTGCGAATTGCACTTGACTTCGTGCTCATCCTTGGGTGCCAAGGACATTGCAAGAACATCTCTTTCAAAAAGATAATTTCAAGAACAATATTTATACTCATAAGTCACAAAAGCAAATGGAAGACAAATAGAGCATAAGATCATGGCCATCAGTAACCAACCACAGGACTTCATGAGCATTAGTTCATGTCTAAATGAGGCACTTACAGCTGTAACCGATATCACTAGTACGTCAAAAGGTAGGAGTTGCCCGCTAGTGCGTGAAAAGGTGGGCGTTGCAGCAGTAATGACTGCTGCTGGCACTGCTAAAACTCATTTCTGTTCCAAACCCATTCAACTGCCACAGGTTCACACAACAAACACACCGTTGCTTTTCAGCCTACAAAGTGCCACATGGCACTCTTTCACACTCAAATAAACGCAAGAATTGCAGAGAAACCATAGGCTGCCTACCCAGCCCACATAGTGTCACATGGCACTTACAGTGATGTGGAAAAATTCTTGAACATAACTATTATATATTGTATACAGATAATTAAATTGTCGTTATGCTCTTGATTAATATTCTTAATATCTCCAATCTCTCATTTTTTACCTCCAGTTCATACTAATTTTTTAGGTTCCATTTATATTAGAAAATCTTAATAATATGGTTAAATGTCAAGAAATGAGTTATGATATGGGGACTTTTGGGTTATAAAATAATGTGAAATTAAAATTTTATAAGAATATTTAGAAATAATCTCGAAGATCATTTCCAAAGTGGTAACATTAAGATTTGGGATTTTTTTTTTTTTTAAGAAAAAAGGAAGAGGACATTATTAAATGAACTTATTTTAAAAGAACCTTAAAAAAAATTTAAAACACATTTGGATTCTTAAAGTAAAATTACCAATAATTAATAAAATTCGTAAAATTTAATTCTTAAACTAATATCGTTTTATAACTAGTATATAATTGAAAATTTGATCAAATTTCATAATAGAACTAATTATTTTATCTTAAAAAAATTTAGAAAAATTAAAACATTAAAATCCTTTGAACCATTAACATGTTAGCGGGGTTACCAAATAATTTTAGAGAGTTTAAAAGAGAATTTTTAGGATTATTTGGCTGGCCAAAATTCAGTCTTCTATTTTTTTTTATTTAACCAACCAGGCTGAAACAAATTTATCAAAAAAAAAAAATTTACAATTAAACTAGTTTAATTGCCCACAAGTTGCTCATGTCAAAAAATATTTTTTTTGAATAATATAAATTACTTATATTTGTAAAGAAAATGAATTGGCTAAGAACAACCAATAAAAAGATTTATTGTTTTCTCATTAAGTTAAAAAAATAAATTGTAATAACATTGTTTTGAATTAATGCATGTAAGTTTTAACAACGTTAAAAGAAGAGTTTTAAAAAATTTATTGTAATTCAATGTATTATTTAACGTGTCTTTTAATACAGTTTTATCATTTTTATAAATTTTACAAAATGTTTTTAAAATACCAAAGTTAAGAAAAATGCTTGCAAAAAAAAAAAATTGTCCACGTAGAAGTGATAAAAGATGTACTATATATGTTTATACCATTTATACAAAATTTAAAACTTAATTTAGAAAAATAAAAAGTGAAAATAAAAATAAACTGATAAATTAATAAAAAAAATATAACATTTATAAATAGAAAATTTTGATTAGTTAGTTAAAAAGTTTCGATTTGATGAAAAAATAACAATATATTATAAATTAAGAAATTAAAGAGATAAATAAAATATAAAATAACTTAATTGAAGATAAATAGATATATTAATAGTAGAGTAAAAATTTAAAATCATAATATTGTCTCTTAAATGATTGTCAAATTCCAAAATATAAAATTTAAACCAATAAAAAATATATTATCACAAAACTACAATTAAAAATAAAAACAAAGTGAATACTCAAGTTTAGTAAAAAATATATAGTTAAAGACAAGATTTTGACAAAATTATACCTGAAATTTAAACTTCATTTATAGAGTTCAATTGAAATATATAAAAAAAAAAAAAGCAAAACAAAACAAAAGATGGTTTCATTAAAAAAAACATAATAAAATTTATTTAAAAAATAAATCTACATTTATAAATTAAAAAATTTGCATAACTATAAAATTTAAACAACTCCTAATTTTTAAAACATAAAGTTGAAAATTTTAAATAAAAAAAAATTAAAAATTTAGGGACTCTGAGTTTAGATCTCTTAACCTACATCTATTCGTCTACTAAGTAAAAACTATAACAGGAAGATGAAGAATATACTTTGTGAAGAGATGATTTTCTCATTAGATAAAAGCTATATTTATAGCTATTACAAGAAGTCTAAATCAAATAAGCTAATCCTAGAAAATTTCTAACTGTCAGTAGTGTAGATACAACTGAAATATACAAAATTTAAATACAAAAATATACAAAACATATTGTGTTGAATCTGTCAACAAAGAAGTGCTAACAACCCCCCTCAAGATGGTGATCTGGTATATACACCAATCTTGTCCCGAAGAATGTGAAACTTAGTTCCTGTAACTAATTTTGTTGATGCATCAGCTAACTGGTCTTGGCTACTAACATGAGCACCACGAAGAAATCCTTGTTGAACTAGTTCCCTCACAAAGTAAAAATCAATAGCAAGATGGTTCATTCTTGAATGGAAAATGGGATTGGCACTTAAATAAGTGGCTCTTACATTATCACAATATATGACTTTCAGAGAGTGGAACTTAAAGTTCTTTTAGAAGATTACATACCCATATTATCTCTGCAACTGTAGTTATAACTGCTCGATATTCAGCTTCTGTTGAGGATCATGCTGTTGGTTTTTTCTTTTTGGAACATCAGGAGATAGGATATTTGCCGAGATAAACAATAAATGCCAATGTAGAAGACCAATAATCTTTGTTGCCACTCCAATCTACATCTGAAAAAGCATGTAATGTGAACAACGACCGACTATGAAGTTTAATACCATAGCTGATTATTCCAATAAGATATCTTAATAGTCGTTTGATAAAGGACTAATGTTCAGTGGTAGGATGTTGCATGTACTAAGATAACTTGTGGACAGCATGGGTCATTTTAGGAAGACTGGTCAACAAGTATTGAAGACTGCCAATAACCATTCTTTATTCTTTTGGATCAAATAATGGTGTGCCCGACTGTTAAGTGAGGGAAAACATTGATGGCAAGGGAGTACAAACTGACTTTAAGTTAGCCATATTGGTTCAAGCGAGGAGTTCAAGAGTATATCATAGCTAAGACAAGATAACACCATACTTGTTTGGTACAACCTCAACACCAAGAAAATAGGATAGTTATCCTAAATCCTTTTAGGAAAATTAAAGGAGAGAATTTTAATAAATTCATGAAGCCTTTTTTTGTGTGATCTTATAAGGATGATGTCATAAACATACACTAATAAATATAAAACCACATCACCTTGATGGTAAATGAATTAAGAGGTGCCTGATTGAGAATTTTAGATGCCAACGTGCATGAGGAACTATCTTAGTTCATTATACCAGGCTCTTTATGCCTGCTTTAAGCCATAAATGGCTTTCTTGAGTTTGCAAACATAATTGGGAAAGTCTCTACCAATAAACTTAGATGGTTGTGACATGTAAACATCCTCTTGTTGACCTTAGCAATAATCAATCTTAATTTTGATCTTAACAAACTTAATTTTGAGCATTTAATATGTTTATTTTAAGTGTGTATAAGTTAGGACTCAAATGGAAGCCAAGTCAAAATTAAGTGAATAGTAACCTATGACTGAAGCAAAGCTTTTATAGTGAATAAAAGCTGAAATGAATAGTAACCTGCGATTGAAGCAAAGCTTCTACAGTGACAGAAAACTTAGATGAATAGTAACCTACGACTGAAGCTCTACTTCTATGGTGACAACCCAACGGACGCATTTTTTAATTGTTAGATGAACAGTAGGTTGCGACTGAAGCTCTGCTGCTATGGTGACATCCCAACTATCATATTTTTAAATTTAAAAAAAAAAAAGCCATTGGAGACATGTTTGAGATCTCCAACAACCATATTTTTTAGCGTTTATCTATATAAACACCTATTTGGGCTCAATTGAAGTTAAGATACTTGTTTATTCAAATTGTCTATCTTAACATTCATCAAAGCTCTCAAACTTTCAATTTATTCATTTTTAGTTTCATTAACTCTTATGAGAGTTAGTTGTGTGTTAGAAATAGAACTTCTACTTCATCTAAGTCTTGGGATAGATTAGAAGGGAAGTGAGATTTATTTCTAAAGGAATTGGTTTAAGTGTTTAGCCATTAAAACACTTGCGTTTCAGTTTTAAAGTAAGCCTAGAAAACTTTTGATTGTAACGTTGTAAGAGTGAGCCTTAAACTCTTTTGTAATCTCAATCTTGTGAATAAGATTGTGGGTGATTGAAAATCCTAACTTGGGGATAAGTTAGATGGAGACGTAGGATTGTTGTTGAATCCGAACTCCTTAAATCATTGTGTTCTTCATTATTCCTTCTCAACATTCTTTCAATTCTTGTTTATTTGTTTTTAAGTTTTGATTTTTATTCGGTAGCCCTATTCACCCCCCCTAAGGCTCTTTCATTTGGTATCAGAGCTTAAATTCTAGGCACTTTATTACTAGAATATAATATCAGAGGAAGTGAAACACAAAATATTTCTTCTCTTAGACCTTTCTTTGATGGAAGTGATTATCCTCATTGGAAGTTCAAAATGGAGCTCTATTTTGATTATGATTCTATCAAACTTTGGGACATTGTCCGAAAAGGTTAGGAACCATGTAAAGCCACGGTTAATGGTGTGGAAACTGAAATTGATAAAGATAATTGGAACACCATTCCACAAGAAGCTAATCACAAAAACAAAAAGGCTATGATTACTCTAGTCTCTTCCATGTCAAGAGAAGAAGGAGGCAAGCTTCAACACTGCACTTCAGCCAAGGAAATGTGGGAAACCTTAGAAAATCATTATAAAGGGAATGTTCAAGTAAGAAGCAAGAAGGTTAAACTCCACATGTATGAGTATGAACTCTTCAAAATGAAGTCTTAAGAATTAATCACCGAAATGATAAATTGCCTTAATGCTCTTGTCACCACCCTCAAGAAACTTGGCAAACATTTCACCAAGAAAGCAATAAACAACAACATTCTAAGAATCCTACCTAAGAAGGATTGGGAATCTTGAGTTACTTTAATTGAGGAAGCTCAAGATCTTGCTACTCTTCCAACTAATGTGCTTATTGGAAAGCTTCTTACCCATGAGCTTACAATAAAGCAAAGAGGTGAAGAGCAAGAAGATAAGGAAGTAAAGAAGAAGAGCATTGTACTAAAAGCTTCACAAAATGATAGTGAAGAAGAAAAACTTGAAGATTCTAGTGATGAAGATGGCAAGATTGCTATGCTCATAGGAAACTTCAAGAAATTCTTGAGAAAACAACATACCTCAATAACAAGAGACTTCAATAAAAAGTATGAAGGAGAAGGTAAAAAGAAAACAAAAGAAGTTACTTGCTATGAATGTAAGAAACCGGGTCACATCCGAAGTGAGTGCCCCAAACTCAAATTCAAGAACAAAGGAGCAAAGGATAGGAAGAAGGCTTTCAAAGCTACTTGGAATGACTCCTCTGAATCCGAAAGGGAAGACAAACAACAAGAAGTGGCCAACCTTTGCTTCATGGCTCTTAAAGATGAAAAAGAGGTACCATCTATTTCTAACTCATCTAGTGATTATGAATATAATGATGATGATGATAATGATGACGATGATGATGAGAGCTCTATTACTAGTAAACTTATGATTAAATGCAAAAGCTTACTTGCTATGAAGAAGCATTATAAGCATGAGTTAACTAGCTTAACCAAGGAATTTGAAAATTTAAAAACTGAATTTTCTAATTTAGTTAAATCAAATTATAAACTTGTTTGTAATTTGAAAATTTTGAATTCCTTAGAAGACCAACTCAAGGAAGCAAATGATGAAAATCAAAAGCTTTCTAAGGAGGTCTTAGAGCTAAAAAATTCCATTTCAAAATTTAAGAGAGGAAAAGAAACTCTCGATAGTATTATTGATTCTCAAAATTTTCATGGACATACTCATGGAATTGGATACAAAAATGGGATGTCTCCTTCATCATCATCACATATTAATTTTGTTAAAGCATATAATTCCACGGCTTCTACCTCCAAAAATGAGACTCAAGCTTTCAAAGCTAAAAGCTCACAAGTGTCATATAATGAAGGAAAGTCTAATAAGACTCAACCCCCATTGACACAAAGAGGTAAGGCTCAAACTAAAGCATCTCAACCCAAACATACCTACATATACAGTAGACATAACACTCCTAAGCATGTTACACAACACAATGCATATAAACATGTTGCACAAACCTATCAAAATACACATTGTCATTGCCAATGTATGTCTCACACTATGACGCAAGAGAGTTATAGAAAGCATTCACCACCACAATACACAAATCATGTTTCACACACTAGGAAAGTATATCATCCTAGGAGAAATAAAATTGCAAATGTTAAATGTTTTTATTGCATGACCAAATGTCACTTTAGCAATGTGTGTGTTTATAAAAGATTGCACTTAAACTTGCTTCCTTTGGATTACCTTGAGGCTAACAACCTAGGCCAAAAAAGGTTTGAATTCAAAAGAATGTGCAAATTGTGTTATGTAAGTGTGCTTGAAGTCCACAACAATAAAGAATAAATGGTATCTTGATAGTGGATGTTCAAGACACATGACCGGAGATAAAGAGCAATTCAATAAGCTTGATGCTAAGGATGGAGGACATGTTACCTTTAGGGACAATGCAAAAGGAAAGATTATTGGCATTGAAGAAATTGGTAATTCTCAATCCTTATCTATACATCATGTATTGCTTGTTGATGGTCTTAAACATAATTTTCTTAGTATAAGTCAATCATGTGATATAGGAAATAAAGTCACTTTCTATCCTAAGAATTGCTTTATTAGTAGTCTTGATGAAGACAAGGTAATTGTTAGTGGTGAAAGAGTTGATAATGTCTATGTTATTGATTTGAATAAATTTGATAATAAGGATATTAAATGCTTGATGGCTATTTCTCATGACACATGGACATGGCATAGAAGGTTAGGACATGCAAATTTTAAGCTATTAAATGATCATTGTAAACATGAACTTGTAATTGGTCTACCGAAACTTGAATTCACTAATGATAAACCTTGTAATGCTTGTCAAAAGGGGAAATAATCCAAATATTCATTTAAGCTCAAAAATAAAGTGTCAACTTCTAGACCACTTGAACTTATACATATGGATTTATTTGGTCCAACTAGAGGTGCTAGTCTCAGCGAAATGCACTATGCATATGTATTGATTAATGACTACTCTAGATTTACTTGGGTATGTTTTCTTGCTCATAAGAATGATGCTTTTAATGCATTTAAAAATTTTGTAAAAAGAGTTCAAAAAGGAAAAGGTTTTTGCATTACTTCTATTAGAAGTGATCAGTGAACCGAATTTGAAAATGAATTTTTTTAAAACATTTTGTAGTGAAAATGGTATTTTACATACATTTTCATCTCCTAGAACTCCTCAACAAAATTGGGTAGTTGAAAGGAAAAATAAAACTCTTGTGGAAATGGCTAGAACAATGCTTCATGAGTATAATTTCCCTTTATACTTTTGGGCGGAAGCCGTTAACACATCTTGCTACATTTCAAATAGAGTTTTTAAAAGACAAATTTTAAATAAAACTTTTTATGAGCTTTGGAACAATAGAAAACGCAAAATCTCATATCTAAGAGTATTTGGATGCAAGTGCTTTATATTAAATACCAAGGATAATCTTAGAAAATTTGACTCTAAAGCCAATGAAGGAATTTTCCTAGGCTATTCCACCTCTAGCAAAGTATATAGAGTTTTTAATAAAAGAAGTCTAGTAGTAGAAGAGTCTATGCATATTGTATTTGATGAATCTAACCCACTTGATCCTAGAAAGGATTTTTGTAGTATTGATGATATTGTATATGAGTTTGTGGAAATAAACATTCAAGAAGAAAATGCTAACAAGCCTTTGGAACTTGAAGGTCCAAGCAAGGAAAAAAGTGAGGAGATGCCTCAACTTACCTTGAAGGATGATCTTCCAAAGGATTGGCAATTCAAGAGAGCACATCCTCAAGACCTCATTATAAGTGATACTACAAAAGGGGTAACAACTAGATCTCAACTTAAATCTATAGTTAATTTAGCATTTATTTCTCAAATTAAGCCTAAAAATGTTGATGATGCTTTGAATGATGAATTTTGGGTCCTTCTAACGCAAGAAGAGTTAAATCAATTTGAGAGAAATAAAGTTTAGACTTTGGTTCCTAGACCAAAACATCATCCTATTATAGGCACCAAATGGGTGTTTAGAAATAAGATGAATGAACAAGGTGTCATAACTAGGAACAAAGCAAGACTAGTAACTAAAGGTTATAATCAAGAACAAGGCATTGATTATGATGAAAGCTTTGCCCCGTTGCAAGGTTAGAAGTTATTAGAATACTACTTGCATTTGCATCATATATGAATTTTAAACTTTATCAAATGGATGTTAAAAGTGCATTTTTGAATGGTTTTATTGAAGAAGAGGTTTATGTTAAACAACCACCGGGTTTTGAAAATTTTGATTTTCCAAATCATGTGTTTAAACTCTCAAAAGCATTGTATGGATTGAAACAAACTCCAAGAGCTTGGTATGAAAGGTTGAGCAACTTTTTATTAGAAAAAGGCTTCTCTAAAGGAAAAGTTGATACAACTCTTTTCATAAAGAAATCTAAACATGATTTATTAATTGTTCAAATTTATGTGGATGATATTATTTTTGGTGCTACTAACCATTGCTTGTGTGAGGAATTTCATAAGTTAATGCAAGGAGAATTTGAGATGAGTATGATGGGTGAACTCAAGTTCTTCCTTGGACTTCAAATCAAGCACTGCAAAGATGGGATTTCCATCAATCAAACCAAGTATGCTAGAGACATTCTCAAGAAGTTTGGAATGGATGAAGTCAAATCAAGCAAAACTCCAATGAGTACCACAACCAAACTCAACAAAGATGACAACAAAAAACCAGTTGATGAAAAGCGATTTAGAGGTATAATCGGAGCCCTTCTTTATTTAACTACTAGTAGACTCGATATCATGTTTGCTACTTACTTGTGTGCTCATTTTCAATCTAGTACTAGGGAGTCCCACTTGAATGCAATCAAAAGAATTTTCAAGTATTTAAGTGAAAGTTTGCATTTAGGACTTTGGTATCCAAGGAGTTTATCATTTGACTTGATTAGTTATTCCGATGCAGGCTTTGCTCTAGTTTATTATATAGAAAAAGCACTTCCAAAACTTGTCAAATTTTAGGACAATGTTTAGTTTCTTAGTTTAGTAAAAAACAAGTTTCGGTTGCCTTATCCACTGCAGAAGCAGAATATGTTGCTGCAAGTTTATGTTGTTCATAAGTATCGTGGCAAAAACAACAACTGATGGACTATGGCATTAAACTTGATCACATTCCAATCATATGTGATAATACAAGTGCTACAAATCTTAGCAAAAATTCCATTCAGCATTCTAGAACCAAGCATATATATATTAGACATCATTTCTTGCGTAATCACGTTCAAAATGGTGATATCTCACTTGAGTTTGTTGATACAAATAATCAACTTGCAGATATTTTCACCAAACCTCTTAATGAAGAGAGAATGAATTTCATTAAGCATGAACTAGGCATGATTGATGGTTCTAGTTTGTCTTAATTGTTTGTTTAAATTAGTAAATAGATGGTTGGACTTGTTTTCATGTGAAATCATGTTGTGCTCACTGCCTTGATTGTATTAGGTAATTAATTTGATTCTTTTTTAAGTGTTTGATTTTGATCTTAACATTTTTTATTGAACTTTATTTTTCAATAAAATAATTATTTTTAGAGCATTAAGTGTTTCCTGCTCATATATGACTTTCCCTCATCCTCTTTCATCTCCTCCCCAAAACTAGCCTCTTTTTATGTCTTTTTTCTTTGTTTGCTCGTCAGTATATGTTTAGTTTATTTTCAGTATATTTTTCATTTATGAGATTTGTGCTGCTAGTTTATATTTAAGTCAATTTTATAATAGTTTATATTTGGTTTATTTTCTATTTTCTTTCGGTTTATGAGCCAAGAGTTGTATGTTTATATGTTGTTTACAATTGATATTTTAAATATCATTGTACTCCTATCTTTTTATTAATGCAATCTAATTTTTCTCAATTCATGCTTCTTTAATTCTTTTTTATTTTTCCAAAAGGAGAGAAAATTTTGAGTTTGCTAAATGTTTTTGTGATTATTATTTATTATTATTTATTTCCTTGTTATTTGTTACATGCATTGTAAGTGTGGCTACTTTTGTGTTAATTAATTATCATATTTTTCTCCATGCAAAAGGCCTTATTTTGCTTACTTGCATAATTTATTTTATTATTTTACAAAGGGGGGGAAATAAATTTTTTTTTTTGGCTGAAACATTCTTTTTTTTTTTTTAGTTCTTGGTCTTTGTTTCCTTTAGAACTAAGCTCTACATGATCATGTGATATTTAAGTTTTTTTTAATATGTTTGAAATTATTTCCTTTCGTATTACCTAACATTTATTTAAATAATCATGTTATCATGTTTTTATGTTTTTAACACATTTGTCATGTTTGGCCATGTTTTTATGTCCCTCATGTAAGATTTTATATTGTTTCTATTTTTTTCTCAAAGGGAATGATTTATAAATTTATTTTACAAATGGGGAGAAATAATGAAACTTTCATGTTTTTCATTGTTTTAGTTCTTGGTCTTTAAAATGCTACATGTACTATTTTGTGATGCATTATCTTAGTAAAATTTATCTTCTACCATGTTTATGTTTCTTAAATAATTTGTCTTCTATCGTGTTTATGTTTCATAAATATTTTTGTCAAGTATTTAATGTTGTTATTTAACAAAAGGAGATAAATTTTAAAATTTATATTTCTTATCATGCCAAACAAGGGGAGAAATAAAGAAATATATATTTCTCATTAATTTTTATTTATTTGAATTTCTTACTCCTTATAGTTATTATTTTTTATGATATGCATAAATTTTAGAGGGAGTAAAATTAATTTAAATTATCACACACTTCACTTTATATTATCCTTCTCAAACTCAAAATAAGTTTGTCAAAATCAAAAAGGGGGAGATTGTTGACCTTAGCAATAATTAATCTTAATTTTGATCTCAACAAACTTAATTTTGAGCATTTAATATGTTTATTTTAACTGTGTATAAGTTAGGACTCAAATGGAAGCCAAGTCAAAATTCAGTGAATAGTCAGCTAAGATAAATAGTAACCTGTGACTGAAGCAAAGCTTCTATAGTGACAAAAAGCAAAAATGAATAGTAACTTGCAACAGAAGCAAAGCTTCTATGGTGACAAAAAAGCTTAAATGAATACTAACCTGCGACTGAAGCTCTACTTCTATGGTGACAACTCAACTGACACATTTTTAAATTATGAGATGAATAGTAGGCTGTGACTGAAGCAAGAGCTGCTATGGTGACAAAAAGCCAAAACGAACAGTAGGCTGTGACTGAAGCAAGAGCTGCTATGGTGACAGAAAGCCAAAATGAACAATAGGCTGTGACTGAAGCTCTATTGCTATTATGACATCCCAACTGTCATATTTTTGAATTTGAAAAAGAGATGTTGGAGATATGTTTGACATCTCCAACAACTATAATTTTTAGTGTTTATCTATATAAACAGCTACTTGAGCTCAATTGAAGTTAAGACACTTGTTTATTACAATTTTCTATCTTAACATTCATCAAAGCTCTTAAATATTTATTTTTTGTTTGTATAACTCTTCTGAGAGTTGGTTGTGTGTTAGAAATAGAATTTCTCTTCATCTAAAAATCTTGGGATAGATTAGAAGGGAAGTGAGATATATTTCTAGTGAAATTAGTTTAAGTGTTTAGCCATTAAAACACTTGGGAATTGATTTTAGAGTAAGCCTAGAAACTCTTATTTGTAAGGTTGAAAGAGTGAGCCTTAAACTCTTATGTATTCTCAATCTTATGAATAAGATTATGGGTAATTGAAAATCCTAACTTGGGGATAAGTTAGGTGGAGACGTAGGATTGTTGTTGAATCCGAACTCCTTAAATCATTGTGTTCATTATTCTTCCTACTCTACTCTCTTTCAATTTTTGTTTATTCCTTAAATTCATTTTTATTTTTCTAACATCCTTCACTTGCCTTATGCACCCCCCCCCCCCCTCTCTCTAAGGCATTTTCATGCTTTAACGATTATGGGATTGTATGAAGAGGTATCTTTGCTTTTGCAAAATGTTAGGTGGGAACAATACATAATGTGAGCATATCCTTCTTACCTTAGGCCAACATGTGAGTTCTTATCATCATTTCATTTGGATGAGAGGGCTAGGTTCATCAATTTTAGGCTGGGGAATAGAGATTTTCAAATGGAGTTGCCTAAAATGAATGATGTTTTTGAATTCCCCATAGGGCATGAAGAAAATATTCAATTTGATAGGAATGAATTTTAGAGAGAGTTGATAGGTGATAGGCGTGTAATCTATGAGGTTAAGACTTGTAGAGAGTCAAAAATGCATTCATATGCATTGAGATATGTACATCAGGTCATAGCACACACGATTTTGGTTAGAAAGAGGGGGACTCAGTTATTCCAAACACTGAATTGCAAGTCCTATATTGTATGGTACATGAGAGAAAATTAGATTTATGCCATGCTATTGCCTTGAAACTAAAAGATGTTGCTCAAAGTTTCAATACGGTGATAAAAATTGGGGGTTTAGTTATGGCATTTGCATGTTATGTTGGGTTTGATATAGATGATATGACATTTGAGAAAGTTAAGGGGAGAGATATAGAGGACTTATCCATGATGCAAGCAGTAGGGATAGTGCAATATATGTACAATGGGTATAGGCTCACACCACGTGCACCACTCCTTGATGGACGACAACCACCTCTAAATGAAGAAGAAGAGGAAGAAGAGGTTGATGATATGGTTGAATGAATGGACAATCTAGAACTACAAATGGCCGTCTTGGATGCCAATATAGAGGAGCTTACTCGAACTATTCATTCGATGCATCAAGACATTCGGGCATTTTTCATGAATCAAGGATTTGTGCCTCCTTCCATTTAACTACCGCAAGAGGAGCAACGAGATGATGCCCTGTCACAAGAGTGATTTATGTTTTTATTACATTTTACTATTTTGTTTGTTTAAGTATTGAGATGCTAGCTTAGTTTGAATTTTTTAAGTTTGGTTAATTATTGAGCACATTTTTAATAGTTGTGAAGGGTTGTATGAATGTTCATTTAATTTTAATGTAATAGTTTATGTTTTTGAGAAATGGTTTGTGTAATGTGATATTTGTAAGTCTAAAGTGTGGTTTACATTGTTAAAGAATTGAGATACTGTAGGTAAATTATCAAAATTGTACTTTAGTGCATTCTGTATAATACAATTCTGCAGATATCCACAACTGTGCACCTGCATTTCCCCAGAATCTGCAATCAGGAATGGGTGTGCATTTTAAAGTGCATAGTCGTGCACTATCCCAGGAACAAAAAAAAAAAAAGAAACCCAGGTGCACAGTCATGCACCTGCGTAGATGTGCATATCAGAAACCTTACTTTGTTAGCAAGCAAACATTAAGGACGTTGTTTAAATTAAATGTGGGGGAAGCTTTATCAATTTTTGGGAAGTTTTTAAAATTTATTTTTATTTTTTCAATTTTATTTTATTTCCTTTTTCTTTTAGGATTTGAATTCAATTACCTTTTTAATTTTTCTTTTTCTTTTTATTTTTTCCTTTTTCGTTAGGTTTTTATTTCTGGAATTTAGAAAGTCAATATTCAAGAATTTTTTTTTTTTTATTTCTTTCCTTTTTATGAACCATTGAATTTCTCTTTTCTTCCTAAAGTGAGGAGATAATTTCTAGATTTTAATTTTAATTTTCCTTTAATGTTTAGGGAGAACTCTTTATAGAAAGAATTCAGGCATGCTGTAACCCTAATCAATTATCGTTCTCATTTTTTTTCTCTCTTGCGCTAATAATATTCAACTTTTATTTTGAAGATGTCTCCAGAAAGGCATAAACAATCAAGTCAAGGAAAAGGTAGTCAAGGGAAAGGTGCTGCCAATTATGAAAAAGGGTAATGAGGTGAGTGATCTCACTAAAGAATATGGTGCCCCTTTCTCTATTTACTCACATTAGGAGGGTAAGAAATTCCATTCTCTTCTTATGCGAAGATTCACCTTGCCTAAATTCTTTGATGATTGTATGCTATATGACATAGGAGTTGATGAAGATATGGAAATTTTGAGTGACCAATTAGGGTGGTCTAAGTTCTTTAAAATGAAACATGACACTTTGTATAAGCTTACACTTAAGTTCTAGACTACTTTTGAAATTTTGAATGATGACACATACTTGTTTTCGTGTAGATTTTTTGGAAGAAAGTTTCATGTTGATTGTGAACTTATGGCCGATATTTTTGGATTTCCTATTGGGGGACTCAAAAAACCCCCAAGTGATTATGACATGCTTGCATTTTAGAAAAGACTCACTCAAGATAGCAGTTTCAATGAGAAAGAAATGATGGTTAGTATTCTAATTAGGGATCCTACTATTTGCTAATGCATAAATTCATGGTACATAACATTTTTGGGAAACAAGATAGTGCTAGGGTTTCAAAAGATGAGCTTTTCATGTTATGGTGTATGTATACTAACACCAAGGTTTCTAGTGCTCACTTTATTGTCTAGACTATTTAGCGAATTTTGCAGGCAAAGAAGGCTCCTCTTTCTATGGGGCATATCATAACAATTGGGACAGTACTTCACATCATTCAAAGCTACATTCTCTATTAAAGAGATGGGGGCTTTCAAATCCCAAATTTTTTGTGAGAAAGCACTTATCAGGGCTGACATTATAACTGAATGGAGGACTCTCAAAGATGTAGAGAGTAGAAAATGTTATTTGATGCGCCAATACACATTGAAGCATTTAAATAAGTCTTCTTCAAATGATGATGAGGAGAGTGAGGGGAGTAGCAATAAGGCTTGGTTAAAGAGGAAAGCTATGGAGAATGAAGTAACCATGGAGAAAAATGCTACTACTTTGTATGGACTTGCTAGAGTTAAAGCTCTATGCTAGGATGGATGAGTTTCAAATGACGATGAAGAATTTACAACAATCACAAGAGAGCCATTTCAAAAGGTTTAAGAAGCTCATAGAGTCCATCAATCCTAACAAGTCCATGCCTCTACCATTGCAATGAAAAAGGGGAGATCTTTCCTAAAATTTTACTTTTATGTTTATTTTTAAAATTTTGTTTTGTGTGTGTTGTTTTAAGTGTTTTTCCTTGTAAAGAGCAAGGGATCATGCATTTCATTTTATTATTGTCTTTCTTGCATATAGTTATTAGGATGCATATCATGCATAACACTTGAGAGTTCGTAACCTATTCTTAAATAGAATTCAATTCATTGAATCTAGCTTTTTTGAAAAGATGTGATAATCTTCATTTAATGTGAGTTTGTACTTTTAAGATTAGGGTAATGACTTGTGGTTAGCGACTTTTTAATCTTTAATGAATTTGATGCTTACTTCTGAATTCAGTGATTAAACTTAGAAGTCTTGATTTTTGAAAAAGGAGTTTGTAAGTAGAGATTTAATATTCAACTCTTGAAGTTAGTCAATGCTTGTGTATTTTGGTGATTAAAGAAAAAAATAAAATAAATAGCGAGATGGAGTGTAAAACGCACTCGTTTTAAAGGAGCTGAAAATCCAAAAATTAAAATTTTTATATGCTCCTACTCCAATTCTTTCAAATGAGAGTATGAGTATCCAAAGGGCCCTTTATAAGGTATCTACACTGAGTAGTTCAGAAAAGGTAGGGGATATTGCAATTAGGAAAACCTTTATAAACTATAATTGATAAAGTGCTTAAAAAGTGCCTTACGCATGAGAAATGTTGGCTAGTCAAGTGTTGGATTAATTTTTATTTGCTTTCGTCTTTCTTTGATCTTAATTCTCCATTTTCATGAATTCAATTGGAAATTTTGCTCTTCACACGGTAATTTCATATGTCTTTGACCTCGAGTGATTATTTTAATTTTTAAGTTGTTAAGCTTCATATTAAGTGAAGATTTTCATAGCTAGTCAAGTTAAAGCTAAGCAATAAACTGCATTCTTTTTAAGAATGGGGTGTTCTCATGTTTTACTTGAGGACAAGCAAAAGCTCAAGTGTGGGGGAGTTGATAAGTGCAAAAAATAGTGAATTTTGAGCACTAAATTGTTATATTTTTATATGTTAAAATGTTTATTTTATTCTTGAATGTTGGTATTTTACTTAAATTCCTTGAAAAGTAGGTTTTAAAGGTTTTTATAATTTTTGTTGATTTTTGGTTTATTTTTAGTTTAATTTTGGTGTTCATTGGTTAGGTGTGCCCAAGTTTACATTATGCAAGTGTAAATTATGTTGGAATTTGAAGAGGAAAGCTCAAAATCTCCATGAATTGAAGATGTAGAGGCATGCACAGTAGTTCACATGGGAGTGCACAGCCAATCCTGAGCCTAAAAATTTCAGTTCGTAGAACAGACAGTGATGCATAGTCGTGCATCAAAATCTGCACAGCCATGCACCAATTGCACAGCCATGCGCATGGCCAATCCTAGTTCGATGATTCCTGAGATAGCATAAATGCACGACCAATCCTAGTTTGATGATTTTTGGAGCAGTAATGATGCATAGTCGTGCACTTTGGCAGAAATCAATTTTGGAAACTATTTTTAAGGCTTATTTAAGAACTTATATAAATAGCCTTTGTTTTGCCTCTTTTACAGAGGTTGGCTAGTCTGAATTTCAGTTAGTCAAATTTATCTTTTGCTATATAACAACTTTATCATTCATTTTTTACTTTGTATTATTACTCAAGAGTTACCAAGGCTAGAGGATAGAGGAACATTTAGCCATCACTTTTAAGAGAATAAAAAGGGATTTTGTCATCTTTATTCTTAGTACTTAAATTAATATTACATGATGGTTGTGTTTGCATAATTAAATTCTTCTTCTTCTCTTTTCTTTTTAATTACTATGAGTAGCTAAATTAATAGTTGGGGTTTTTAGACCTGGCTCAAGAATGAATTTAATAGGTTAGATTCCTTATCAATAAACATATTAACCATGATTATTATTGAACCTAGTTCTTTCCTAGGCTTGATCACCCTAAGAATTGATTTAGACAATGGGGTGAGATTGAGAGAAGATCCTTGTTAGGAATAAAAAAATAATCTGTTAATTAATCAATAGAGGTTCAAAAACGGTTTGGTTGGTTGATATCCCTTGTATGGCTTACTTAATTATCAAAAATAATTAATTATCCTAGGAGCGAGAGCTAATCACTTGGATAGTTATTATGGTTGGTAGAATTATGCGAGTGCTTGAGAGAGACTTTCATATGTCTAAAGATGCCTAAGGAATGGAATAAATTCATAAGTGATAGGGAAATGAACATGATCTTTAGGTAAAATTGAGTCGGGGATAAGAACCCTAACCTTCATTATATTGATAAATTTTCTGTTAGTTAAAGTTTATTTTATAGCTCTATTTAAATTTCTAGTTAAATTAATTTCACTTTTCTTTTTAGTGACATCTTTCTTCTATTTTCTAGACAAATAAATACAAAAAGTAATCTTATATTTAACATCTACTCCTTGTGGGATCAATAATCTTTTACTACTTGGATGACTATGTGCGCTTGCAGATCACACCCACAAAAGACCCTCCAAAAAATAATAACAAATAGAAATCCAGTAGATGGCCGCTATTAGGCAGTGTGCCCTGATGCTATAAACGCACTGATCTTGTCATAATCCCTATCGATCACACCCCCGCTCCTCAACAGACCAAAACCTGGAGAGAACCTATACCTATATCTCTTGGTGACCAAAGAAACCATTGCTTCCATCCTGATTAGAGGAAAGGAGATGAAGCGGTATCCAGTCTATTATATCAATAAGATCCTTTAAGGTGCAGAAATGAGGTACCCCAGAGTAGAGAAGTTGGTGTTTGCTATATTCATATCCATAAAAAAGCTACGACAGTACTTTAAGCCCCATAAGATAGTAGTCCATACCGATAAACTGTTCAGGAAGGTCAAATAGAGAAGTAAAATAATAGGAAGGTTGGTCAAATGGTCAGAAAAAATAGGATGGTTTTATGTCATTTATGAATCAAGGAAGACTATGAAAGCACAAGTGTAGACACCAGTGGGTCTGACTCAGCACTCTTTGGATCACTGACCCTTTTTTCTTATTATGAAAAAATATAGGGCATTAAGGGGAGTACTGAAAGAGCTTAGGGATGGCATAAATATACTTATAACCCATCACTAAAGCAAGAGAAAAAGAGGAATTGCCACTCGGTATTACCTGAGAAATTTTCTATTTTAGGGACTTAGGCAAACTCAGATCCCTTGCTTGGAACCGCATTCGCCCATTAGATAAAGCATTGGGTTCGGATTTTGATGTCAGTAGGATTAGGCTCTTTTGTTATAGGCATCTCCATACAGCCCAAATGCTAAGCATTACTGGCCTTACTTTATGTACAGTGCTTCCAAGAATTATGTACTATTATACATCAACTACTGCAAGCAAATGCACACAATATATAAACACAAGCACAAAAAAGCATGATAAAATGATGCATGAATATGGTATATGCCAAAACTAATGTACATAATATGGCATACATGATATAAACATGAAACAACAACATAAAAACATTGCATAGAATCATAAACATGAAAATTTATAAAGCATGTAAACATGGTAAATCTATATATCATGGCAATATCATGCAAGCATGGCATAATAATAACATATTATAAACATGCAAATAAATAAAATGCAAATAAAGCAATAAAAAGCCAAACAATTAACCCATGGCATGGCATGTAATCATGGTAAATTCATATTATGAACATATATATGCATGTTAAATAATGAAATATGAAAAATAAAAGCAATAAATTAAAAGAAAAGAGAGATGAGAATGGCTAACACGTTTCATGTATATGCTTTCCATGATTGCTCCATATTCCGAGTTTTGGGCCGATAAAACATTTTATTTGTAAAATGTAAAAAATAACTTAAAATCTAAAATAAAGTTAATAAAATGCTCTAGAAGTGAATTTGGCTTCAAAAAGAAATAAAAATGGATATCATTGTAAATTTTCAAAGAAAAATAGCTTAAAAAGCCTAAATAAATGAAAAATGTTTGAAAATTAATTTTAAATAAAAAGGATTTTAGAAAGCATATAAAACTATCATTTGATTAATTATATGAACCGTTAATTCACAACATGAGTTTCCATCAAGTTAGGCCTCAAAATGTGAATTTTGTGCTTGGATGGGCATTCCCATATTATGAATTACTAATCACATAATTCAATCATTTTATTTTAAAAAAAAAACTAGGGAATAAAAGAAAATGTGATCCATATCCTTGCATTTGGATGATTTTTGTGATCAATAAAGGACAACACAAATATCATATAAAAAGCACAATATTTATAAATGAATGCATAAAGAAAATGTAAATTTCCATATAATAATTGAGAAAAAAAAGGATTTATTTATTGAAAAGGAATTGAAAAACAAGTGCAAAAGATTCCATTTTATTAACCATAAAAGATAAATTACCCATTAAAAGAAGAAAAATAACTTTTGGTATATTTTTTGTTGTTTTCTGGTTGATTTTCAATTGCTGGTAGCAAATGAAATACAATTTAAACATAAAAATAAATAGAAAACTTGATGAAATTGAGATGATAA
>CATIWM010514159.1:0-14822 GCA_949671775.1 Mallotus repandus
GTTTTAATGGCTAAACACCTAAACCAATTCCTTTAGAAATAAATCTCACTTCCCTTCTAATCTATCCCAAGACTTACATGAAGTATAAATTCTATTTCTAACACACAACCAATTCTCACAAGAGTTAATGAAACTAAGAATGAATAAATTGAAAGTTTGAGAGCTTTGATGAATGCTTAAGAGAGAATGAATGATAAACAAGTTTCTTAGCCTTCAATTGAGCTCTTGAAGGTGTTTATATAAATAAACACTCAAAAATATAGCTGTTGGATGTATTAATTATGTCTCCAATGTCTATAAATGATTTTTGAATATTCTTGGACTTTTTGTAGCTTAAAGGATGCTCACGATCGTGAGGAATAGCTCGTGAGGAGGAAAGTACTAGCCATTACCTTTGAAAAAAGTAAAAAATTCCCATTTTTTTCTATCAAAGGAGTGCTCATGAGCTGCTCACGATCGTGAGCACTCCTCGTGAGCATCACTGCCTAAATTACTCACAAAGGCACAAAAATGATGCTATAGGAGGTTGCTCGTGAGATGCTGGTGAAGGTGCTCGTGAGATGCCGGTGAAGGTGCTCGTGAGCGTCACTGAAGAAGATCGAATTAGCCTTAGATTTCTTCAAAAAAGTTGTAGATAATTGTCTTATATTTCCATATCACTTTAAATCATCTCAATTGGACATCTTTAGCTCAAGATATTTCTGAAATACTAAGAGCTGCTCAACTTAAGATAAAAGCTGCATATGCTGACTTTGGTTCAATATTTGCATATCCAAATGAGTTTATATTTTGACAATTTAGCTCAATTCAGAAAGATCAAGATGTATACTTCAAATTTTAAGAAGATCACTTCCTCATTGTAGATTTCTAAGAATGTCAAAATCCTCCTTGAATCTCGGAGGTCGAATTAACCTAAAAGCATGCTTAACTCCATTTTGATTTCCATGATAGTACTACCTTATACACAGTTAAATAAACATATTAAATGCTCAAAATTAAGTTTGTTAAGATCAAAATCAAGATTTATTATTGCTAAGGTCAATGGATCGTTATAGGGAATGCATAACGATCATGACACATATTCGTCTCTAGGACAAAGACACTCACGATTATGAGAAGGATCATGACTCGATGTTCACAATTGTGACTAGACGCTTACAATTATGAAAGGCATCCTAAAAATTTTGGCAAAATAGATTTTTCATTGAATAGTCACTTATTTCCTCTTTAAATCTGGTTTTCCATGTCCCAAATCTCCAAAGAAACATTCAGGGGCAGATTTTTATTTCCTTTCTTCTCTATAAACCTCTGTCCTTCATTATTTTTCACTTAAATTCCTCTCTAAGACTTATTTTTACTCTCAAAGTGCTTTTATAGCTCTCCTCTCTTCTAAATTATTTTCAATTTTCCTCTAACATGGCACCAAAAAATTCCACCAAAACATCCTCTTCTCAAAGTGACTCTTCTAGGAGAGCCATAAAAGGGTAACCTAAGAAATATTATCCACCATTATCATATTCCTCTAGTGAAATCAAGACATGAACTGTCGCATTTCAAAAGAGGACTATCATCCCTTTAAGGTACATGTCCAAGAGCACCCTTGAGAGCCTTGGTTGCTATGATAAAGTCAAGACATGAACCTATCCCTCTCTTGTTGTTAAGTTCCTTTCCACCTTCACCCTTGGAATAACCTAATAGAATGACGAGAATCTATACTTTAGTATGAGATTCAAACTTGGTGGTAAGAAGAGATTTATGATATCCTTAAAATTTGACTCACTCTTCGGCTTCCAAAGAGATGGACACATTTAAACCCTCTCCACTTGGTTGTCTCACTCCTTTTGGGTGAAACGTTGTAAGCCTTAAGCCTCTTCTTTCTTAGCCAGCCACACCAAAGCCTCCTCCTTGAATTCCAAAGCCCTTTGGTACGTTTAAAGGTTTCTTACCTACACCATAAATGCAAGGGGCCAAAGCAATGAAGCACTTTCTCTAGATGATCTTTTCATATTTTATTGTATTATAAATAATGATCAAATTTCTTTGGGAAGGTTTTCATAATAGAGACTTTGGCTCCTAAGTGATAGTGTCTCTAGTTTTATTTGTGTTGGAGGCATTATCATAAAAATTGCCCAATACTTCCAAATTAACCTTTATTCCCTTGATTATATTCCTTCCATTTTTCTTGATGAAACCTTCATAAAAAAAATTCCAAGAAATTTAAGATGGTGAACAATATTTATGTATGGAAGGATGAAGCCTCTCAAGGTGGAGCAAATGAAGAGAGAGAACAACTCTTTAGGGAGATTGGGCAATTTGAAGTGCAAGAGGAGGACACTGAAGACACTCAACCTCAGTAAGAGACTTCATCCACTCAATTTCCCCAAAGGAAAAGGGTGAGAAGTGAAGGCACTTCAAGGGACCCCTAAGGCCTTGAAAATGAACCACAATGGGTTGGACAACTCTTTGATCGAATGTCCTTGATGGAATCCAATTTCAATGATCAAGTAGAAAATTACAATGCACATTTGTAATATGATGTTCATTACCTCTATGAGAGGCAAGGCTATAAGTGTCAATATGCACCTTTTTTCACCCACCATCATAAGGGGGAGATGATCAAGACCAAGGTGATCCTAGTCATTCTTAGATTTTTTAGGCATTAGTGTTCTCGTGCTTCTTTTGTTTTTGTTTTTATTTTTTATATTTTTAAGTATTTATGTTATTTTTCATGCCTTAGTAATCTTGGAGTACATGTACTTCTTCTTTTTTTTTTGGTTAATGAAACTTCTTTTTTTTATGTCATTTCTTCGCCACTCTTAACTTTATGTTTCAATTTTTCCTTTTTGTTCTTTGACAAAAAGGGGGAGAATTACTATGTTTTGAGTGAATGTGATAATACTCTTATATACATGCAATAATAGTCCTTAAATGCCATTGTTTGTTACATATGCAATTTGAAATTATAATTATGGAACTTCATATGCAATGATCTTAAAAGACAAAACTGAAATATAATATATGCAACTTTTGAATATTAAAGTATATAACTTGCAAAATTAATTACAATGATAAATTATTAAAATCAAAAGCACTTTATTAAAATCACGATCCTCTTAAATATGCATTTGTTAAAGGGGAGTTCTTCAAAAAATCCCATGCATACGTTTAGGGGGAGTTCAAATGCGAACACATCGCATAATTTTTTAATCTTACTCAAAAGTTTTTGTCAAAATAAAAAAGGGGGAGATTATTAACCATTTGCATGATCAAGTCCTAATCACCCTAGTTTTGACTTTAACAAATTTAATTTTGAGTTACTAATATGTATGATTCAAGTGTGTTTAAGATAAGTTCATCTCAAAGCATTTTGAGGCTTAAAAATGAAGTATTTCAATAAGACAATGATGCTCACGAGCCATGTCATGACCATGAGCATCCCCGTGATTAAGCCCTCTCAATTTGCCTTAGGAAAGAAAAGGGACAATGACCCTCATGATCTCTATCATGACCATGATGGTGATCACGATGAGTGTGATCATGATTGGGACTCAATAAAGGCTCTTCTAAAAAATCAGACAATGACCTTCATAATTCAAGTTATGACTGTGACATTATGGTCATAAGCATGATCAAGGACTCACAAGTCATGTTATGAGCCTCACTAAGTTTAAAGCCTTATGAAGTTTGCACATAGTGCTCACAATCTAATGTCACGATCGTGAAAGGTGTCACGATCCATAATCACAATCATAATGAGTGTCACGATCTAGCTGTTAAAAGGTATAACAATCACAATAAAGCCACAACGGCTAGTTTTGTTAGATATCACGATCACGATAGGTATGGTCACAATCGCGAGCCTCCAAAATCCTGTAAAAAGAAGAATGAACATTTAATACAGGAAGAAGAGATTGAAACTGGTGATATGACTTCCCAACAGCCTTATTTCTTATCCCCAACTATAAAACCTCAACACCAAACCTCATTTAAGAGGTTAAGAGAATTCTTGTGATCATTAATGCTTTGAATTTATTATGAAAAATATTCATTATTCCAAATCTATTTCTTGAGAAAAATTGGGTCGTGTTCTAGCTTAGGTTCTCCTTCATCTTATTCTTTGGGTTAAGAAGAAAGGGAAGTGAGTTTCTTAACTAGAGAAATTGGTTTAAGTGTGAACCAGAAAACACTTGGAAATTTGGAAATTGGTTAAAGTTTAGCCAAAAAAAATCTTGATTGTGATAAGCTTGAGTTGAGCCTCAAAAACTCAACTTGTAATCAATCTATGATTAATAATAGATTGGTGGTGATTTACAAAATCCTAACTTGAGGATAAGTATAGGTGGAGATGTAGAATTGATTATAATTTGACATCCTAAAATTCTCTTGTCAAATTCCCTTTTCTTTCTCTCATTAATCCTTCAATTTTGTAATTCATTCTAAATTACCTTCATCAATTAAATTAGCCCTATTTACCCCCCCCCCCCCCCCCCCCCCCCCTAAGGACATTTTCATATAGCATTATTGCAAATTTTAGTTAACAAAAAATTACAAGGGAAAAGTACATTTAGGTACTCTGTGGTTTAGGCTATTTTCAGATAGAGGGTTGTGGTTCACTTTGCGACAAAGAGATACCATGTACTTAACGCCGTTAGCATATAATGTCATTTCTCACTAATGTCGTTAGGTTTGCTGACTTGGCTGGGGCAAAGTTAAACTTTTACTGTAAATAGTCACATCAATTGTCTACTTTTGACTTTAATTTGACCCCACCTTCCCCACTACCCACGTTTTTTTTTTGCCAAATCTACCCACCTTATTCTTCCTACATTTTCGCCCTTTAATTAAATAATTTTTGTACCTAAAATTTAAAAATTAAGTCAAATAATTAAAAAATTATTTATATCCTTAATAATTTAGATAAAAATTATAAAAGAATTATCAAAAATATTTTATAAGTATATAATTTAAAAATAAAAATATTAAATGATAAATTTTATTAAATTAAAAAAATTAAACTCTTAACTTATTAATATTTTTTCTCAAAAAAAAAACTTACTAATATTTTTTTAAAAAAAAATTATAACCATTAACCTATTCAACCTTTGCCAAATTCAAATAATAAATATTAATAAGTTAAGAGTTTAAAATTTTTTTAATTTAATAAAATTTTATCATTTAATATTTTTATTTTTAAATTATATACTTATAAAATATTTCAGATAATATTTTTACAATTTTTATCTAAATTATTAAGAATATAAATAATTTTTAAATATTTAACTTAATTTTAAAATTTTAGAGTATAAAAATGATTTAATTAAAGGGTGAAAATATGCTATAATTTTACATATTTATAGTTTAAACCAAAAAATCTCTTTTTTCTTTAAATATGTGTAATAAGATATGCTATAATTTTTTTTTTGGTATGTGTGTTTTTTAATTCACAAATTATAACCTACTTTTTGCTTTTTGGTTGAGTGGGGGCAAGAAATTTCATCTTTCAACATGGGGTGTTTGCAAAATTAGTTAAGGTTTAATTATTAATTTATTTTATTTTTTCTTAGTGCAATTTCATAATAAATTCTAATTTTGAGTGATAAAAAAAAGAAATTATTATAAGATGTATGATTAGCAACAAAAAAAAAAAGAATTAGCATAAGATCCCACTAAGTAATTGACTCAATTATTATTTGACTTTTATGAGAAAATAGGATTTTTTATACCATGGGATATTTTATAATTTTATAAAAATTGATTTTGGCCCCTTATTTTACGTTTTGAGCACATGAATAAAGAAGAAAAGAAAGGTTGGAAGAATGATATTTTTCTCTTTGCTTATTCTCTATATCAAAGGTATTGACCACCCACAAAATGATTTTTGTTTTCATTGTTTTAGATTCCAATGTTCTTGATGAAGTGGGTAACAAGGTGTTAATTCTTCCAATCAATTAAATTCAAAATTGACAAATTTGTCATCACCCTATATGTTCTACTACTAGCAATGGAAATTGGTATTGACATTAGTATATTATAACTATTGAGCAATTTTAGTGTAATTTTATTTTTCTATAAGATAAAAAATATTTTTCATATAATTATTATTAAATATGAAAATTTAATCTCATAGAATCATAATAAAAATAAAATTAAAAATTAAATCAATTGCTTTTTTATGATATATGAATTTTATTTTATAAAATAATATTTTTTGTTGTAAACCACTGACCTTCAAAATTTATTAAACAACTAATTTAACATTGAATAGGTTAATGCTTATAATTTTTTTTAAATATTAATAAGTTTTTTTTTGAGAAAAAAATATTAATAAGTTATGAGTTTAAATTTTTTTAATTTAATAAACTTTTATCATTTAATATTTTTATTTTTAAATTATATACTTATAAAATATTTTACATAATTCTTTTACAATTTTTATCTAAATTATTAAGAATATAAATAATTTTTTAATTATTTAACTTAATTTTTAAATTTTAGGGTACAAAAATTATTTAATTAAATGATGAAAATGTAAGAAAAATAAGAAGGTAGGTAGATTTGGCCAAAAAAAAAAAGAAGGTGGGTAGTGGGGAGGGTGGGGTCAAGTCAAAGTTAAAAGTAGACAATTGATGTAACTATCTAAAGTAAAAGTTCAACTTTGCCCCTACCACATTAACAAACCTAATGGCGTTAGTGAGAAATGTCTTTATATGCTAACGACATTAAGTACCTGGTATCTCTTTGTCATGAAGTAAACCACAACCCTCTATATGAAAATGACCTAAACCACATGGTACTTAAATGTACTTTTTCCAAATTATAATTCAATCATACAATAATGTATTTTTTCATAATCACAACAATATTCAAACTAGTTTTTGCAAAATTCATTCCACATAACCACAAAAAATTATACAACAAAAATATATATAATTAAAAAGAAAATACATCATTCAAATTAATGACAAAAAAATTATAATGGAGTTGAGAGGTAGTATGAGTTAAGAGTTGGATGAGTTATGGAGAACTAAAAAATAATAAAAAAATTAAAAAAAAAACCTAGTGGTTGCTAGTGGAGGGTGGTCGATATGATGGCATGGTGGCTGTAGTTGATTGGGGGCTAGAGCAGCAACAACAGAGTCAGACTAGCGGGTGGCTAAGATGAGGGAGTGGAGCTTTTGATTGTTAAATTTTATTTTGTAAGGAGAAAGGAGAAGGAACAGATGTAGCGGCAAGGTAATTAAAATTTAATGATGGACAGCGATCCATTGCTAACTGGAGACGAATATGATTCCATCGCTAATTTCCTAATAGAAATCCATTGCAATTCCATCTCCAATTTTTGGCGCTAGATTCCGCTATTAATTTGCAATGGATTGGTGTATCCATCTCTAAATAGCAACTATTTAGCGATAGATAGAAAACCATTGCTAATTAGCAACTAAATATCCATCGCTAAATGTGTCAGAAAATATTCGGCACGTATTTTATGCCTTAACTTAGAGACGGAAGAGTTTGTCCATCTCTAATTCCCACACTAAATTTAAACTTCTGCCCCTTTTTTATAATCTATCCCAATTTTAAGATGGATTCATCATGTTGTATTTTTTAGTGTATACAATTGTCAATTAATCGTGATAATTCTATGGCTGCCAGTAATTATCTCTATGTAGCTACTAGATAAAAGTTAGCCATGACATATTTGAAATGGGAAATGATTAGAAGAAGATGGGCATTTCATATATATACTACGTGCCCTAGGACCATAATACACCATATAGAATAGATTGATTGTACGGAATATGTACAATGCACACTTCATGGATAGAGTATCATAATTTATAACTCAGAACTAAATGTATTTTGTTTAGTGGCTATTTATACAATAAATCAAGATCCTTTTAAAAATATTTCCATTTAGAATTGGTTGAATTTGAAAATACATAGAAGAAAAAAGATAATGAGGTAGAATCTTGAGGTGCAGGGCATGTCTTTTTAAAGGTGTTATAAAATGTAAGATTCAAATTTTGTTGTCAATAGTTTGTGAAATTAATTTTCACCTAATTTAAAAAAGAGAACTATCTTTTATTGTGCAACCATCAATACTAGCTTGCTTAAGTTAGGGATGAGCACGGAATGAAGAAAATATTGAATCGAATTGAAATTTCGAATCGAAAGACATTAAAACTATATTGAACCGAATAATTTTAATTCCGAACCGAACTAAAATTTATGACTAATTTGGTACAGTACTGGATATTTATAAAAAACGAAACCAAGAACCACCAACCGAAAACCGAATGTAGTACCAAATATTAATTTAATAAGTAATACATAGATATTAATAAATTGTAGTAAGTACTTTTAATTATATTGTCAAGTAATATACATATGTATAATAATATATAGTAAAAATTAATATGTTTTGTGATTAAAATAAAATAAATAAATTGTTAACAAGATACTTTTATTAATATTATTATCATTGTTACTACTAATACTACTATTGTTGCTACTGCTATTGTTGCAGCACTACTACTACTACTATTATTATTATTCAATTAACAAGTAAAATATGAAATATTTATTATATTACAATTTGAAGTTAAAATATAAAAATAAAAAAATCACATTACACAGTTTCAAATAATTCAATTAACAAATAAGAATGTGGAATGTCCATTACAACACACTTTAAACTTAAAATATGAGAAATTAAAAAATTATTATTATTATTATCAATAACAAGTAAAAATGTGGAATGGCCGTTATATTTCAATTCAAACTAAAAATATACAAATTTTTTTTATGAAAATTTTGGGGATTAAGGCATCAGTAGTGCACATGGGCATCATAACTATGTTGGCACCCCCTTTGCACCTGCATCACACACTTTAATTCACCCTTTATTAAACTAAAGAATAAGAGATTAGTAAGAGACTAATACAACCCACAACTAGATGGGCAAACAAAAAGAAAAGCAATGGAATCGGTAGGACTCCAAACCAACTGCATCACTAAACATAAAATCATGATAGCAAGGAGGATAAGAGGGCTACCAAGTGCATTAACTCGGAGAAAGACCTAAGGAAGCTAACTTATCTGCCACCTTGTTTCCCTCCCTGTAAATATGACTGGCGTGATACTGCATAGAACTCAGCTGATTGATACATCGTTGCCATTCTTGACAGATGTGCCAAGGCACAACAACACTATAAGATTTAAGTAAATTGACCATATGAATTGAGTCAGATTCAATCCAAATTGGGGAAAGCTTAAGCTCAGCAGCTTTGTTAACCGCAATGGACACTGCCAATAGTTCAACTTCGAAGGAAAAACGGATTCATACTAGAGTGGCGAAAGAGGCTAGTGCTAATGCTAAAATGATTTCACAACACACCATCAGCAGCTGGCTATCCCAAAGACCCAATTGCAGCGCCATCAGTATTTATGTTGGTCCATCCCAAAGGAGGATGCAGCCAAGTAACCGAAAAAGTAGGAGGAAGACGGCAAGTGATACCAGAAACTCTTAGATGCGATAAAATATAACGGTCAACCTAGGAATTGTGCATGTATCCAGACCTAAAAAGTTTTGCACCCTTTATGGACTAACAGATTGATCAGAGTGAGGAAGAAATAGAAATACCCAAATCCTTGAAAAGTAAATGATTCCTTGCATGCCATATAGCCCAAATAGTGGCATGAACTCCAACTCTCCAAATAACCATCAGTTAAGAAGAGAAATTCAAGCGCATCATCGATTTAAATAGATGAAGAAATCCATTTGAGAGGTCAACTAAAACTTTAAATAGGCTAGCAATAGCATACCAAAGAGTTGTAGCATAAGGGCATTTTGTAAAAACATGCTCTAATGAATCCTCCGCAGTATTACACAAACAACAACATGAAACTAAAGACATACCTATGTTGCGAAGAGTGTCCATAGTAGCAACCTTACCATACAAGATTCTCCACATCAAAAAAGACATGGATGGTTGAAGGTAATGTCGCCAGACTTCCCTACTCTAAG
The DNA here is from genome assembly GCA_949671775.1 of Mallotus repandus. Classification (NCBI taxonomy): domain Eukaryota; kingdom Viridiplantae; phylum Streptophyta; class Magnoliopsida; order Malpighiales; family Euphorbiaceae; genus Mallotus; species Mallotus repandus. Next base: position 10,028 of record CATIWM010514159.1, read on the forward strand.
CAACCTTTGGCATTGAGACTCTAAAATGATTATAAGCATATTTATAAGAACATAGCCTGTCACAGAAAAATGACAGACCAAAGAATCCATCGCTAAGAAAATAAGATGCTGGATATTAGCAATAATCAAAGGATAAGAGGAGCAAAAAGCTTCCAGAATATGCAATCTACCCTCATAGTAAACATCAGAAATCGAAGCTTGAAGAAGCTTGTGAAAGGAGGGAGGGACATCAACCTTGTCAATAATCTGATATCCCAACCAATTGCCAAACTAGAAAATGAGATTAGATTCATGATTAATCACCCATTGGCATTGCTCTTGAACTTCTGAGTAATAATTTCGAATGGAGGACCAAATAGAAGAAGAAATAATCGATCTAGGTTGCTTGAAAGAATAAATCAAGCGACTTCGTAGAAAAGCAAAAACAAAGTTGCTATCTGAGGCTACACACCATGCTAATTTAAATAAAAGAGCTTGGTTAAGCTACGATAATTTTTGCAAGCGAAGACCTCCCTCCTCTAAAAGGGAGCAGCAAAAAGCCCACTTAACTGTCACAAGCTTTTTTGTTTTTATGTCTCCTGTCCATAAAAAATTTTTGATTGATTTCTCTATATTTTTAGCAAATGAATTGGCTTTATAGATCATGAAGGAATGGAGAAATGAGCCATATATAACCGAATTAATCAATGCTAAGCGACCCGCCATAGACAAAGTATGACATTTCCATTTATCAAAATTGGAAAGGATTTTGTCAGTAGTCACCTATAACCATTTATGCTTAAGGGCTCCAGCAAATAAAGGAACACCAAGGTAAGTGAAAGGAAGCAAACCTCGATGAAGACCAACACAAGAACTAAGAGAGTTCATATGGCTGTTAGAAACATGCTTCCCAAACAAAATTTTCGACTTATACCAATTGACAATTTGACCCGAAATTGCTCCATAATCATTAAAAATTTGCACAAGCCTTTGAATATTATTAGTGGTGACCCGATAAAAGATGAGAACATCATCTACATACAAAAGATGAATTGGGCACTGCACTTTGCCCGGAGCATGCATTGGCACTAAAAACTGGGTGTTAAAAGAAGAAGCCAACCATATGTTTAAAAAATCTTCTGCAATACAGAAAAGAAAATGAGATAAAGGATCACCCTGGTGAATACCACGAGAGCATCCAAAGAAACCTTTAGGAGAGCCATTAAGAAGAATAGAAATTTGAGCAGACTGGAAAATATTATGAATTCAACTACAAAAAGTATTGGAGAAACCAAAACTATCAAGTACAGCAAGAATGAAATTCCAATCTAGAGTGTCAAAGGCCTTAAAATATCAATTTTAATAGCCATGTTTCCACCAAGACACCGAGAATTAAGCAAATTGATATTTTCAGAAGCAGCAATAATGCAATCCTCAATATGACAACCTTTAACAAACCCAAACTGACGAGGATCAATTATCTTACTAGCAATGATGGCCAACCTGTCAGCAAAGAGCTTATTGATAATTTTAAAAATAAAATTACCCAAAACAATAGGATGAAATTTATCAACCGAGTCTACATTGGGAATTTTAGGGATCAAGATCATGAAATTAGAGTTAAGCCCATGGAAAATTTTCCCTATTACAAAAAATCAGCAGACAACAGCACAAACATCCTTACCAATAAAAGCCCAACATTATTTCTAAAATAAGCCAATATAACCATCTGGGCCAGGAGCACTATGAGGGTCCATACCAAAGACTGTTTCTTTAATATCCAAATCTGAGGGCATGTGGAAAAGAAAAGAGTTATCCTCATTTGTAACCATAAAAGGAACAACATCCCAAATAGAGGAATAATCACGGGGAACCACAGAAGAAGAGAAAATATCAGAGAAGTAATCAATAATATAATCCTGAATAGGAGAAGCATCAAAAACAAAAGTATCATTAATTACCAAACTATGAATTCCGGTCTGAGGGCAACGACCAGCAAGCAGACTGTGAAAAAATTTAGAATTATGATCATCCTCGTTTAGCCATTTGATGTGACATTGATCCCTAAGCAAGCAGTGTTTGCTATCAAAATGCAATTGAAGGCGTTGATGAGCCTCCAATTCCTTGGAATGAAGATCCTCAGAAAAACCATTAAGAGAGATAGCAATCTGAATATCTGTCAAGTCTTGCTTTGCCATAGCAATATTAACATCAATATGTCCGAAAGTGGATTTATTCCAATTGCGTAAAAACACATGAAGAAGCTTAAGCTTCCGCATTAAAACCATCATAGGATGACCAGACAAAGATAATGAACCCCAAAAATTTTTAACATCCAAATGAAAATTGGGATGTTGAATCCATAAAGAATGAAATCTAAAAGGACTATAAGAAGAAACCTGCACCTGGTGGCAATTAAGAAGAATAGGATTGTGATCCGATTGGTGGCGCACAAGAGCAAAGTACTCTATGAACCTCTAAAAGTGAAGAACTTGATTATTACAAAATGCTCAGTCAAGAAGAATGTCAATGCAATGAGCACCAAATCTATTCTTAGTCCAAGTATAAAAAGAGCCTCTAGTATTAAGATAAGTGAGATCACAAGCTAACATGGCACTAGAAAAATCATTGCAAGACCGAGAGAAAGGAGTACACCCACCCAATTTTTCATGAGCTCCAAAGTAAGTGTTAAAATCACCAATGACATACCAATAATCATCACAAAGAGCAGAAAGATGAGATAGAGAATTCCAAAGAAATCTTTGTTGGGAAGTTAAAACATTGCCATGCACACAAGTCATAAAATTCCAAGAAGAATCCATAAAGAATTTAATTGTGATTTGCTGATTAGTACTTGCCAAGAAAGAAACATTACTAGCACTAAGAAAAGTGGAAACCAAAACCCATAAAGAAGAAGCATTATATGCCACAAAGGAATATCCTAAAATGGTCTAAAACTGAAAGTGAATAGTTTGAAAATCAACTTTAGGTTCGGCTATACATTAAACATTAGGATGATGAATTTTACATAAATTAGAAAGTGTTAATTGAGTGGCCTTATTGCCAAGACCCCTGCAATTCTAGTATAGAACTTTCATTGAGAAGCATGAGAGCTTGCACTTGTGACGAGCTTATGGCTAGTTAATTTAACTTGCTTCATCGGGGATTTTTTTCTTGTGGAAAGTTTGCCATTCCCCGAAATTCATAATGTCCTCATTGTCTACCAAGTCTACCCAATTATTCTTTCCAATATGCTCCAACTCTTTGAAGGCTTGAGCCCGGCTAGGAGATGTTATGGCGTGAAGATTATCTGATGAAGTCTTTGTATATTGGTGATCGGTGGAGGGTTCCTGAATGGCAAGAGCATTATCCTACACCAAATCATTAGTACTGGAAGCCAAGACATCCTGAATAGTATCCTTGTCCTTATTAGATAGTACAATAGCATGTTGATCAACAACATCATCATGAATGATGTTTTTTGGTTGAATAGATGGCTGCGTTTTCCACTGGTAAATTTTCCTTGATCGAGAGTGACCTCTAGAATGCTCCCTAGGAGGCGGAGAAGCATTAGCTTTAGATTCAGGTTTATGCAAACGACAACTTGTAAAGTTATGCCTAATAGAGTGACAAGTGCTGCAAAAAAGAGGTAACTTTTCATAAGTAACATCTATATCAAATAAATTACCATCACAATTAAGAATGAGTTGGTGCTACAAAGGAATAGCCAAATCCACATCTATAAGGACTTGCGCATAATGGCCGAAGTCACTATCTAAAGTTGCATGGTCAATCCGTAAAGGAACCCCAATGTTTCGTGCTATATCTACGAGAATCTAGGCATCCCAAAGCTCCCATGGTAACTTATAACATTGCAACCATAGTTGCATGCTTGTGGTCTTTTCTTTGTATGGGTCGAAGCCAGGGACCCATCGTTGGACACATAACGATCCTCTACTCTAGACCGATTCTTTGTCTGAATCAGAATTAAGGAGAATGTGAAAATAGCCATGCCTTAAAAAGATCGGGTGCCATGGAGATTTCAGGTTCCAGATTGTTGAAATTCTGTCCTTTAATTTTGCTAAAGCCCAAAGGGAATCACCCTTACTAAGAATCACTCGACCAATGAGGGAGTGCTGACATATAGCTATACGCTTCTGGTACAGATCATGATTGATCTTCACGGCCTGGTAAGACCTAGGAATGGCAGTATGAGTAGGACAGATGATGGAAGGTTCCTTGACAGTAGAAGCATAAGTTTTTTTTTCGGAATAACAACTAATGAACGTGCTTGTGCAATTGTAACAATAGGAGGGTCCTAATGTCGAAGTTTTGACGAGAAAACATCTGCATGACTGAGGTAGGATTCTACGTTAATTTGACATGGATTCCTTACGTCATCATGAGTAGGTTTTTTGCTAGCGGTGAGGGCGCCACCATCGTTCCACAATTTCTCACCATAAAAATATTAACTTTATGATGGAAATACAAATAAGAAAATTAACATTGTATAATTTAAAATTTTATAATTTTGAATTAAAATATGTTGTTAATATTATATTTGATAACTTATTAATTATTATTTTTAGTAAGTAATTTAATCTTATTGATTTTATTTAAAATTAATGGGTTAAATAATATTACTATATTTAATATCTTATTAATTATTATTGTTATTAAGTAATATAATTTTGTTGATATTATTTAAAATTAATGAGTTAAATAATATTATTATAATTATTATTTTGCTCCATAATAATATATAGATATAGATTATAGATAATTAAAACAATATAGTTTTTTTCAAAAACTATGT
>CATIWM010514198.1:0-11380 GCA_949671775.1 Mallotus repandus
TTGAGACGAATCTAACCAGTGTTTGGTGTAGGTTTCTTTAAGACTTTTAATCACTAAATAACTTGTGAGTTATTTAGTTCTTAGGAGGTTTTATTTGAATTCAGTATTATTGTACTTGAATAAGTTATTGTAATCCCTAATCCCTTCCCCAATTGTCTTGAATGGATGTTTGTAATATTTTTCCTTATTTGTAATAAATCCAAGGCAATAAAGCATGTAAAAAGACTAATGTGCGAACTTGGATTAAATTGTAAAATTGGAAATGTTTACAATCCACATGATAATAAGGAAATAATTGAATAATCAAAGAAAATAAAATACAAAACACACACAGAGGCCAACCAAAAGGTTAGGTGGGTATTCAAAAGCCCATTCCAAATTTCTGAACCTGATCTCTATAGACGGTTTTCAGGTACCTTTGTGGAATCCAGTTGTTATAAAGTGTGTCTCGGCTTTTATCCGAGTGACAACTCCATCTCCAATATAGGCCCCAAGCCCATCTTGTATTTTCTAGTAGGCTCTGAGCTTGCACAGTGCCGTGGTCGCCAATACTTGAGCACGCGCTAAACCCCGCCTCTTATAGTAGTGACTCTACTAGGGATAAAGAAATTGATTCCTGTGTTTTTGGTAATTTATCACCCTTGATTATTTCCTTATTTCCTTTGTATTTTTCTGCATTCACTACACATTTCACACAATGAGCACACAAGTCGCAAATAACCTGATAACAATTTTTTTTTTGTTGCTTGTGTTTCACTCAAACCTGGTGGTGAAGTATTTAATTATTGTAACTCACGACAGTTACTATCCCCGTCGTATGGAACTTTGAGTGGGGAGACGTAAATGGACGTATATAGCTGTGGAAGCCATAGCTTGTTGCCCTTGACTCAGCTCATGTAATGACTTAGCAACATCTACTAAGGTTTTTTTTCCAACTGCATGCATTTTATGCCATGTAGCAATTGTTGCAATAAAATCCAAGCCCATTACAAATGGATTATATCAAGTTGGGCCTTTTATGCCCACCATGGCCCATTTGTACATGGCCCATACCAAGATAGGCCTTTCATTCCCATTACGGCCCATGAAACATGGACTTTGGTTTTACTACAAAGAATTACTACTTGTCTGCCTCATCTTGAGAGATTTGTTACATCCGTCAGTTTTGATGTCCTATTTTCATAATCAAAACCAGGCCAACAATCCTAGGAAAAGGAACTTGCCATTGAATATGCATGTGGGAGAAATAAGGGTGGAGATACCACTTGAAGAGCTTTATCTTGTTACGTGTTATATGTGAATAAGTGATTATTTTCCTTCTGAAATAATTAAGTAAACCTGTATACCATGCATGCACACCATGCATGTTTCTAACCTATGGTGATTGCAGATATATATTCAAATTAGTCATCTACTTGGACTCGCTTCGACACCAGTTGTTTAGTCAGAATGTCAAAAGAAATAACATCGATAAGTTTTTATCTAGAACAGTTTAAAGCAAAAATGGCTAAAAAAACCGAAGCTATTATGCGAGAGATGATGGTGGAAATGAGAAGAGAGGACAAATGAGAACTGCCACCACCTCAACCTCACCCATTTGATCTTGATTTTGAAAATCCAACAAGTTAAAAGACTTAGGGATCAGAAATTTTGAAGAACTACACAAGTTTGGGGCACAGAAAGAGACATATTTGGTGCAAGACAAGAAATTCTTTAGTGGGAGTTCTACAAACAGAGAAGGGATGGGATCCAGTAGCACGGTTAGACCAAGCAGTAACATGCAAATCAATGTTATTCAACAACCTAAAAGATTTTCTAATCTAGGGAGACCTCTCTCCAAAGTCTTAGAGAAACTAATTGAGAACAACTTGCTACGACCTCGACCACAAAGACCACCATTCCCCAATGCTGACCCAAAATTTTATTGCAAGTACCACCAGAATATTGGACACGACACTGACAGCGGTACTATTTGAAACATGAGATCCAAGATCTGATTGACTCAGGCAAAATCACTGATCCTGAAAATAGAAAACAAAACACCAAAAATAACCCCTTACCTAATTATAGAAACACGCCACTACTAAATCAATCCATACTCATGATAAACATCGGTTTAACTAAGGAGCAAGTCTTGAAATCTTTTATTGATACCACACCTGCACCACCAAAACCTAAACCAAAATGCCTAAGTCTAAGAAAGCAGCATGTTGAGGTCAAGGTAAATGTCCTAGAGATATGAAGCTCTAATGATAAAGAGGGCGGAGTTCTTGATTTGTGGAAGAATGAAGGAAGAAAAAAAATTCTACCAGTTGAAAAACTTGAGGAAAAGGAGGGAGAAATGAAATTTGCTAAGTCTGAAGAAAAGAAAATAGACTCAAAAGAAGAATCAAAGAAAGTGGAAGAAGAACCAAAAAAGGCAGAGAAAGAGAAAGTCGATAAAGCTAGAAGGGACGAAATAACTCTCTCTAGTGTTTAGGAGTAACTTATGAACTCCAAAGCCCATATGGAGGCACTAGTTTTGGCTTTAGATGGTAAAAGGATTCCATCAAACCACACTCCTGAACATATGGTATGTTCGTTGACAGAAAGCCCTCCTAGAGCAGTAATGCTTACAGATGAAGATTTACCATTAGAGGGGAGGGACCACCACAAGGCCTCGTTTATTAAGGCAGAAGTCAAAGGAAAATTAACCTGTTGTGTGATGATGGATAACAGATCCACCATCAATGTGTGTCCCTTAAAGATTCTGTTAAAGCTGGGATTAACTAAAGCTGATCTCAAGCCATCTGAGGTGGTCATTAAGGCCTATGATGATACAAAAAGGCCTGTAGTGGGAACCTTTAGAGCTCTTGTCAAGACAGGACCTATTAAAGCTTGGGTCAACTTACATGTACTGGACATCCCTATCATGTTTGCTATTCTATTAGGGATGCCATGGTTTCATCCTCTGGGAGGAGTCCCTTTGACTGTTCACCAAAAAATCAAGTTTCCACTTGAAGGGAAGGTTGTAACCATTTTAGCAGAGACTAAAGCCACTGTTACTGCTCTAAAGTTAGTTCCTAATAAGATTCTAGTTAGTTTAAGCTTCGAGGTTTGTATGATCTACGAAGATAAGTTGAACCCAAAGATAAGTTTATGCCCGGACTAGGACTAAGGAAGAATTAGCATGGTTCATCGAGCCTTATTGACTCAAAGGTCCCTGTTTTAAAGCATGAGTTAGGCTATCAATAGACTAGAAAGTCCAAGGCTAAAGGCTAAAAAGAAGAAGGGATTACGGGAGACTTTTGAGGGAGAAGGTGCAAGTTATCCGTACCAATGAGCTCCTGAGCCATTAATGATTGCTGAGAAACTGGTCCCCAGCTTTAAAATCTTCTCTGAATAGGTAAATTGGACTAGTGAAGTTGTTAAGGAAGAACCAGTGGTGGAAGAATTGGTGTTGTCACCGGAACCCAAGGAGGATGTCGCTGCAGTGGAATCAAAGGATGCTACTAACCAGGAGAAGGAACGTGAATTTAAATACTATGTGTTGGATTCCATTATGGATATTTTCTATAATGATATTGACATTTCTATTTATAACCTATTTAAACTTGACAATATTTTATTTTCTAAAATTAATGCATTTGAATCTAACTTTGCTTATTTGTGCGGTATTCTTCCTAATGGTTATACTATGTGTGACGATCATTTCATGCATATGTTAGATATTAATTCGAGGCAAACCGAATCATTTAATTTGGGTACATGTGATAATCCTAAAAATATACTTCTTGCTTCTAACTTAACTCTTGAGGAGAGAGAGAAAATGAAAGAAACACTAAAAAGAAGACAGAAAGTATTCGCTTGGGGTTATAAGGATATGCCCAGGATTGACAGAGAAATTACAGAGCATAAAATCCCCACATATTCTCACATCGCGCCAGTAAAAAAAAGAGAAGACTAAGGCAAGAATGGGCTCTCCTGATCAAGGAAGAGGTGGAAAAGTAGCTAAAAGTGAATTTTTAGAGATGGTTGACAATAGCCAATGGTTGGCTAACATTGTCCCGGTTCTAAAGAAAGATGGAAGGGTTAGAATGTGTGTGGACTATAGGGATCTGAACAAGGCCTGCCCAAAGGATGACTTTCCCTTACCGCATAGTGACACATTAGTCAATAGCGTGGCTTCCAGTGCCATGTACTCTTTCATGGATAGTTTCTCAGGATACAACCAGATCATGATAGTAGTGATAGACAAGCTAAAGACTTCATTCACCAGTGAATGGGGCATCTATTGCTATTTAGTCATGCCATTTGGTTTGAAGAATGCAGGGGCCACTTATCAGAGGATGGCTACCACATTGCTACATGACATGGTTCATAAGAAGATTGAGATATGTGGACAACATGATGGTGAAGTCTCCAATGCAGGAAGGACATTTTGAAGCTGTCAATAAGTTCCTAGCCAGAGCAAAAAAATATAACCTCAGGCTTAACTCGAAGAAGCGTGTTTTCAGAGTAACATCTAGGAAGTTATTAGGACACATCGCTAACCAGAAAGGCATAGAGGTGGATCCCAACAAGGTCAGAGCGATCAAAGAAATGCCTACACCAAAGAATGAGAAAGAGGTTCGAGGGTTCATCAGACGACTGCAATAAATTAGCAGGTTCATAGCCAAGCTTACCACTATCTGTAAATTCATCTTCAAGCTCTTAAAGAAAAATCAACCAGTTGTCTGGGGTGACAAGTGTCAGCAAGGTTTCGAAACTATCAAGAATTATTTGATGAATCCCTCAATTTTGCAACCACCGAGACGGGGTAAAGTGTTGATTCTCTACCTTGCCATCGAGAGAGAGGAAATAGGCATAATGTTAGCTCAAGAGGGTGATAGAAAAGTCGAGCATATGATCTGTTACCTAAGCAGGAAGCTTCTACCATGCGAGTCTAACTACAGTCCCATAGAGAAAATGTGTCTAGCAGTGATTTGGGCGGCCAAGAAGCTGCAACATTACTTCTAATCCGACAGTGTTCAAGCGATTTCAAAGCATGATCCAATCAGATATCTCCAACAAACTCCATCGCTAACTGGAAAATTGGCCAGATGGTTAGTTTTGCTCATAGAATTCGACATAGATTATATGGCAAAGAAAGTGGTAAAAGGAAGGAGAGTGGAAGATTTCTTGGCTCAGAATCCAGTAGATGATGGGCAGGAATGGGAGTTAAAGTTTCCAGATGAACACCTGGGGGTAATCAAAATCCAGACATGGAAAATGTACTTTGATGAGGCCGTCAATAGCAAGGAAGCAGGTATAGGTGTAATTTTAATCTCACCAGAAGGAGAAATGATCCTAATGGTGAAAAGATTAGAATTTAAGGTCACCAACAATTAAGCAGAGTATGAGGCCTGCATTTATGGTTTGGAAGCTCTCTGAAATATGGGGGCAAATGAGATCATGGTGTATGAAGACTCGATGTTAGTGGTAAAGCATATCTCCAAACAATGGGAAGTCAAAAAAGACAAGTTGAAATTGTATTAGGATTATACGATTACTGTTTTGCTATCCTTTGCTCAGTGCAAGGTATTACATTTGCCACGAGAAGAAAATAAGATGGTAGACACCTTAGCCACCTTGGCTTCAACATGGGAAGGGGAGAAATAAACAATAGTCAAACCTCTAATTTTGGTAAAATCCCAAACTCCTTGTCATGAAGAGATCAGGATAATTCTGATTGACCCCATAAAGAAACCTTGGTTTTTGGATTTATAATAGTATCTGAAAACGGGGTGATTCCCTGATGATGCTGACAGAAAAGAAGGGATGTCTCTGAGAATGCTATCCTGGCAATTCATCAGCCATGATGGGATGTTATATAAAAGAATGTCGATAGAAGTACACCTCAGATGTGTTGATATGATTGAGGCCCAAAAGATTATGGAAGCAGTTCACGAAGGTGTATGCGGGCCACATATGAACAGGATAGTCTTAGCTAAGAAAATAACTTGTCAAGGTTATTTCTGGCTAACCATGGAAGCAGATTGTGTGAAATATGTAAAGAAATTACCATAACTGTCAAGTATGTGGTGATGTAAGCCATTTGCCTTCCATGGAACTTCAGGGGTTGACTTCTCCGTAGCCATTCACAGCTTGGGGAATCGATATCATTGGGGAAGTGAGGCCAAAAGCATAAATTTCCATAACTGTCAAGTATATGGTGATGTAAGCCATTTGCCTTCCATGGAACTTCAGAGGTTGACTTCTCCGTAGGCGTTCGCAGCTTGGGGAATCAATATCATCAGGGAAGTGAGACCAAAAGCATCCAACGGGCATCAATACATTATGGTAGCAATTGATTACTTTTCTAAGTGGGTCGAAGCAGAATCATTCACCACGGTTGGGTCAAAACAAATGGCAAGGTTTATAGAGAATAATATAATCTGTCGATACGGGTTGCCATATCACTTTATCCCTGACAATGGTGCTCAATTTAGAGTTGAGACAACTACTTTATTAGAGGAATACAAAATTGAACATCATAAGTCTTCTCCATATCGACCAGAAGCTAATGGGGCTGTAGAAGCCACGAATAAGAATATGAAAAGGATCTTGGCTAAGACACTGGAGAATTATAAAGAATGGGCCTATTACTTATAATTCACGCTATAAGGATACAAAACCATCGCTAGGACTTCGATCGAAGCTAATCTGTATTCTCTGGTGTATGGATGTGAAGTGGTATTGCCAGTGGAGGTGGAAATCCAATCACTAAGGGTTTTTTCGAGTATAAAATCCTTGAGTATCAATGGGTAAAGAGTTGGCTCGCACAACTAACATTGCTAGATGACAAAAGAATGAAGGCCATGTATCACTCACAGCTATATCAGAAAAGAATTGCTCAGGCTTACAACAAGAAGATTAAGCCATGGACGGTTAAAGAGGGTGATTTGATCTTAAAGCTGACTAAGCCAATTATGACGAATCCACCGGGAAAGTTTAAGCCGAATTGGGAAGGGCCGTATTTGATCAAGAAGCTATTCTCCAAGGGTGTTGCTATCATATCTAACTTAGAAGGGAATGAATTCAGAGAGCCTATTAACCTAGACAAGCTAAAAAAATATTTTCTGTAAAGTTTCAATAGGGAGAAAACCTCAAAAGAGGCTACCTAGGCAAAAGTTAGAGACTTGAAAAATGAAAAAATGAAAAAGTCATGTTGGATTGAAAACCTCAAAAGAGGTAGTTCAGGCAAAAATTACAGACCTAGAAAAGGGGAAAAAGATGAAAAATAGTTGGTTGGAAAATTTGCACGGGCAAACCAACTGACAACAGGAGATATGTAAGAAGCAAAAATGTATAGTCACTCTGTGTTCAGATTAAATGGAATGGATTGCCTTCATTATTGTTAAACATTACATTAAATGCTTATTACATATTGTTTAACTAAAAAGGAAATTCCATTAAATAAAAAAATGATAAAGACTAAATTACATAAGCTAATTATATCTTCTTCTCTTTTGAACCCCCTAGGCACTCGATGCCTATAACACTCTCGTCCTACTGTTAATAATAAATTCATCCATTTCTATTTGTTGCAATTAAACCCATATCTTATACTGGTCGTCAGTTGACTGATCTCCGTTGCAATCAATACACCTCTGAATGGTCCTTTGAAGCCAGCTTGCAGCCAAGTTATCTTAAAATTCTGAGTAAGAGTCCCTGGCTCAAACTCATGTACCAGCTCAAGGATTAATTGCTTCTATCCATGCTGGCTACAAAGCTGAGCCAGATTGTAGAAAGTAGCAAAATGAAGGTCAACTACAGGAATATAGTAAGTGTAAGACCAGATGGTCACATGCTGCAACCTTCACCATGGGCATATCCACTGGATCAGAGTATCAGGGAAAGTGGATAACCAACTCTGAACATCTACTGGAATAGGATGGAGTCTTAAAGTGTGATAATATTTTGCTTTATAATGTGTGATATCTCTGGGAGGTTCAAGTAGCCTCAGTTTTTCTTAAAACCATGCCTGTGCAAATTATAAATATGGAGAGTAAAGAATTATAGAAGAAAGGGGCAGTAAATGGAGAATGGAAAGAAAACAAATCTCCAGTAACAGAGGGTTCCCAGTGAAGCACCTAGTCTCAATAAAGTTGTTCAGCCCGATGATTGTTTCAGCAAGTATGAGAGGAAAAGGGTTCAAGCCTGCTTCCACCTGCTCCAGGATATGCAGAATCCTAGAATCGCCATTACCAGAAGTGAAAACAAGCATAAACTTAGCATACATGCAAAAGGCCAACATTCGAGGCTAATATGCTTCCTTGTTATCCACTGCCACTATCTTTGCTAGAAGAGAGTCTATCAAGATATTAGTGTTAAAGATATGACAAAGTGAAAATTGAGGTGAAAAGTTAAACATTCGGGCCATTTGATAATACATAGAATGCAAATCCGGAGTTTCAATTGAAAGAATTATAATTTGACAAACAGAATCTGTCTGAGAACCGAGGATAACCTCAAACTCCTTTGGCAGGGGGCATAGCTCCACAGTGTTGAACCTGAAGACATTTTCTCAAGATCCCAAAATTGAGCAAGAACATGAAAAAATGAGAAATTGATCTTCCTAGCATGTAAAGATTGGAAGACAGATAGATGAAATGGCTCTAATTTAGATCATGATTCGCCATCCAAGCTTTTCAGAATTGTCTGCAGTTGTTTTAAGCTTCTTTCGGTCATTTTGGGAGTTTAGAGTGTGTTTCAGAGAAAGAAATGAGAGAAAATGGCAGAGCTGGAATTTGGGATTTTTTTAGAAGAGACTGGGGATTTTAAAGCTTCTGTAGAGCCACCGATGAGGCAATCGGCACTGCCTCATAACTAAGAGGCGATCGCCTCTTGAGCAGACATTGAAGAGGCGATGCCCCTTGCAAAGAGATGATCGCCTCTCCACTAGAGAACAGGGGGTTTTTTACGAAAATAGCATAGTTTTAATTATAAATGTAGGATTTTGGCTGTATGATAGTTCAGGCAATCAGAAACATCAAATTTCTCTAAAACTGAGTCATTGAATTTTGAAGTATTTTATCTTAATAAAATTAAACAGAAAAGCAAACAAAATAAAAAAATTCCTAAAACTTTAAAGTTAACAATGTATTGTTCCAAAAAAATTAGGGAACTCCTAATCTTGGAAGCATCTGAATCTGTGCTCTCAGAGTCCATGCCTGCTTCGGCATCACCTCCCTCCTCGCCATCCTTATCCTCATCCTCATCAGATCGAGTGGCAATCCTTGCCCAGCTCGCCTCATCCCGATCCTGTTCAAGCAAACACAAGGTAAGTAAATCATACAAGCATGCATACAGGTAGGAATAGAAAGAATATTTACCCTCCATTATTGCGCGATGCCCAACATGTAATCCCTCTGGGCCTCAATCAATCGATACATATACTGGCCTTACTCCAAAGGAATCTGTATATTTGATAAGTTAATCAATATTAACAAAAGTATTAAAAATGATTGAGAAAACAGGACTAAAGAAGAAACTTAAATGAGTGGCACCAGTCGAGATGCAAGCAAGTGTCAAATCCTCATCTAGAGTCAAGAATTGGCATGATAACCCTCTTAGAGGGACCCAACATTGAACCAAGGAATCTGGAGTGTGCAAAAGACTATCGGCCACTATGTCAGAGGCAGATACAATGGGAGGTCTAGGTTGCTCTACTCCAATCGAGGTGCCCTCTCCACCCTGATCTGTGCGAGGCCTCTGTGAAGGTCTCTCCTGAACTAGGGGTCTAACATGCAAGGCAAGTCTAGTAGCCATAGCCTGAGAGCAAGGGGGCCACATCATAACATAATAATTCAAGGAATGCGATCAAAGAGTCAAACACATACGTGAGAGGTAAAGCTGACGTCCAAGGGGACTCGCTGCAAGAGGTGGGTCTGGATAAAATCTAGATACCAACTCATCACCTGCACGGTATGATCAATAGCCAGCTCTCCAGCGACAACCCGATCAAGCTCCTCACCCTCCAGTTCGTGCTTCTAAAAAAGGTGCCTAGGAAGAGACTTAGGATCATGTTGTGCTTGCGGCCCACCGTTCCAATTGTACACTCTCTCACCAAGATACCACACTTGACAACTGGGGCCCCGAAGTAGAACTCTCCGTAAGGATAGCGGTCTAGAGCGAACCATCTCGGGATTCCACCGGTTCTCTGGTCCCCATGGATCATTCTATACATATAAAAATATAACATGTAAGTGAATAGAATTAAAAGAATACTAAAAAAGATTTTTTTTTTTTTAGGTACCGCTTCAAAAGTCAGGGAGTTTAGGCACTCCTGATAAACATGCATTCGGGCCAGATGCCTTTTAAGTACACGATTGGCGCCCCACCTCCCTATGGTTGGGAGATGATCCGTTACACGGGATATCCCAGCAATCAGCTCTAACTCCAATCCCCAAACCTACAAAAGAGAATTGTCAGTAAATGGTGACAAGATTTACAAAATAAATCAGAAAGGGAAAGGAAGTACTAGAGTAGCATGCCAGAACCCAAAGAATCTCTTCGCTCCACACACTACCTCATCTATGCTCCTATAGAGGTATGCTAGAGCACAGCTGCCCTAATCATAGGTGGCCACTAAATCTAAATCCTGGAGTAGCATAAAGAACATCAAGTCTAGAGAACTAGCCATGTCAGCAAAGAGTGTGGTGCCAAGGAGGTAAATCAAGAAAGCCCGCACCACTGGGTCGATCTCCCGAGGGTTGGACATCACTGCAGCTCTCTCCCGAGGGTTGGACATCACTGCAGCTCTCTCCCGAGTGTAGAAACTCTGGATTGAATCTAGCTTAATCGTGTGAGTCCCCTTCATGTCAAGAATCACACTGAGAAGACACTCGATGTAGGAAACTATCTCTAGGCGCATCCGATGCAGGCTCGTATCAAATGGAATGGGGTTCCCAGCACATGCAATCCTGGTGATAGCAGCAAAAGAAACTGGGTCCAGAGTCAACTCTCCGAATGGGAGAAGAAAAGTGTAAGTTCTGTCTAGCTACCTCTCCATCAAGGCGTGAAGAGGCTGATAATCCATCTTCCCCTGCTCCTTTGGCAAAGAAAAATGAAATCTTCAAATCCAGTGTCCTGGATCCTATCCCGCTGGTCGTTCGTTAGCTTATTGTAGAAAACTTGAGCTCCATGAAAGTTTTCGGTGCCCTTGAATGTGTGTGCATCATGCTGCAAGAAAGAACCAGGGAGTAGAATCAGTATTATGTTGTTTAAATATTCCTAGGTGTTAGTGATAGGTCAAAAATCAAAAAATGAAAACAGAAAAAAAAACTTCTTCTGGTCAAGAGGCGACGCCTTTTGGCCAAGAGGCGACGCGTTCTTTTGATAAAGGATGCGATCACTT
>CATIWM010514491.1:0-20622 GCA_949671775.1 Mallotus repandus
CTGCTTGCTTTCTTTAGTAGTTATGCGGTACTTTTCGGCTTTTTCTGTTTGTTTGTTTAGTTGTAGTTTTCTTTCTTGGTTTACACATTACCAATTTTTCATAAAATCTACACAAGGTTAAACACAGTTGAGCGGTTTCCCAATTCGGCAGTGACTTGTATATCAAGTGGATTCGAGAAAAACCAAGTTCATGGGCAAGGACAAACCCCAGTTACCTATGTTGACTGCTGATTGTTCAGACTTAATTTTCCTCTTTTCCGTTTTATGTTAATACTCTACAGCTAATTTGTGGGCATCAATTCTTGAAAATTCAAACGGGGGCTGTCGATGAACTGGCACAAAATTTGAACAATGGAAGGACCAAGTCCTCCACTTCACACCTTTTCTTCTTCTTCTTCTTCGCTTTGCTTTCTTCGAACCGAAGAATATGAAGTCATGAAGTAAATTAACATACAACCATGGCCTTAATTAGCTCCACAAGAATCGAACATAAAACAGAGTAAAATCAATCAAGCACCAAAACAGAGAAAAGAATTTGAAAATTGATTACATTCCAGAAAAGAAATTCTTCAATTAGTTACTATGAATCAAGAACAAAAGAAATATTAACATCTCCCAATTTTCATAGCCCTTGTCTCAAATCAGCAACTAACAAGCCCAAAATATAATAACCAACGTCATTGCATTGCTCCATTGCTTAGAGCTAAGGGGAAATTGCAAGTTCCCATTTGCCCAGAAAAGAAAACAAAAAAGCAGCATTGAAAGATCTAGCATGGAATGGAAGCAAACTCTCTACATTAATCTTGCATGAAGAAGATAAAAATAGATAGTTCCACAAAATTAATAATTACAAAAGATGGTGATGATAGATGGGTGGTTCCTAAAAGTGGCAACCACAGCATAAAAAGAAGAAACTCACGGTAGCCACAAGAACAATAGCTTCTACAAGAGACATAATCTTGAAAAGCAAATTATCAAGAAAAGATAGCTGCAAATTCACCCTTTTCCACTTAAAAGCAGAACCCAGAAACTTCCATCTCCATCTCCAAGATTCCTTCAACTTGAGCCTTCTGAACATCCACATCTTCATCTTCTTCTTCTTGTCGCCGCTGTTGCTGCTGCTCTTCTCCACCTCCTCTTGCATTTTCTTTAGTCAAAAACTTCAGTAGCTTTCTTGGTATATGTTATCTGGGTGACGATGAATATCAGAGAAGGCGTGGTTTGGTAGTGTTTATAAGGAGGGTGGAGGAAAGTGAAGGCTCGGTTTGGTTCGCTTTGGTTCGGTTCAGTTTAGTTTTTTTTCTCGCTGAAAAGGGAAAAAGGTACGAAAGAGATGGGCATGGGTAATTTTGTGGAGTTGTTGAGGGTGTTTTGGTACATTGGAATAAAGAGAGCCCCAGAAAGAGAGGAATAAGTTAACTGCTCCGCGTTGTGATGGGTCAAAATCAAAGGAAGAAGATGGCGTGCGTGTGTAAACGTGGAGCAGTGGATTTTTATGGGCAGAGCTGAGGTGTAGTGTGCGTAGGTGAACGTAAAACCAGGTGGTCTGTCTCGCCCTCGCTATCAACACAGTTTGTTTGGAGTTGAATTCTTTTTGAAGGGTTTCCCAAATAATTGTAATTTTTTTGTTATTTTTTCAACACTCATCATTTTCATATAATATAACTATTCATTTTGGAAATAATTTATTCGTATGTCCAGATATATTTTTAATATTTATCAAATTTTTTTATTGGAAGCTTAAGGTTTTGATCGAAGACTATAAAATAAAATTAATTATTTTTGAGAATGGTTTTTTTTTTTTAAAGCAATGAAACACTTCTCATTTTTATATTCTTATTGAAGGTTGAAAATTTTAAATTATGATGTACACAGTTATATTAAATTAATTATTAAAAAAATTTATTATATTTATAATTTTACATGATTGAATTGAATTAATTAAAATTCAGTAAATTTTAAATTATTAATATTTATAATTTTTAATTGGCTTATATTTTAATAATTTTAAATTTAATTTAATTGCAAAAATATTTGTTCAATTGCCGGTGTTTTGGAGTTGCATTTTATAGTGACTTTTCTCTCTCCGCTGTTTTCTCTCTTTTCTCATTACTGTTGCTCCATCTCTTTACTGGCTTTGAATGTTTTTTTTTTTTTTTTTGCCAATTTTGGAAAAAAAAGTCATCTAAATACCATTTTTTTAAAATAAATAAAATTTAAATTTTGAACTCAAGATAGTGTTGGTTTATTCCATTTATATATTTATTTAAGTGATAATATGGTTGTGTTTTGGTTTTTCATAATTAAAGTTTAAGAAGAATTTCTAAATTCACGTATAATCAATATTTAAGTTTGATGTGCTTCTTTTCTTAAAAATGGAAGTAAAAATGTATGTATTCATCTTTCATATGAAGTTGAGCACACATTAAATTTATAAATTTATCGTGTCCAATTTATTTATTGAGTTTTGTGGTTAATTTATTATAATTTTTTTAGAGTAAATATTTCTATTAATCTTTAAAATTATCATAATTTATTTCAATTTTTTTATTCTCTCGTAATCTCTTGTACTTTTCTATTATATCGTTATATTCTCTTATATTTCTCCTTCTCTAATGAATTTTTTTTTGTTAAAAAAAAAAAACCTATCATCTACATAATAAACTCATCACCACTCTCCACTTGTATAAATTAACCCATACAGTTAGAAAATTGATTCTTTTTTTTTTTTTTTTTCTGTGAAGATTAGAAAACTGAATGGCAGTAAGTTATTTTTTTTAGCATAACGTCATTGTATTATCGGAGATTTGGATTTTCAGTAGATTTTATATGATTTTTTTATTTAAAATGACGTTCGGTTGAGGTCAAGCCAAATTTTACTTATTTCAGAAGGTTCCTTTCACTTTCAGTTTATTTTTGTTTCTTATCATTTTCGTCTCTCTCGAATGTTTATATTGACTAATATTTTCGTGGAATTTTAGTTTTTAGACGTTGAAATTGAATTTTCAAATTTGGTCAAGTTTTTTTTTTCTATTGATTGATTATAAATTTAAATTCTTATTCTTCATTTTCAGTTGTGATTTTTCTTTCAAGAAAAATAATTAAAATATGTGCATTAATGGGATAGAAAAATTAAATAACTTATTTTTTCTAAAGTTTAGTTTTTTTTCTAATTCAACAAAGTCATAACAAAAACCCTTGTAAGAGATTTTTATATGTATTTGTATATTATAGGTTAGAAATTTGAAGAAAATGAACTGAAAATATACTAATTTTAAACTATTACTAATTGGTATATAAGTCAATTTAATTTAATTTATGAAATCAATGTGGGATTTAATTGTTTTTTTAATATGATTATTGACACACGCTAGACTCAATTAGCATATGACACAATAGCTCAATAAGTTTATATGGTTAATTTTTTTTAATATTAGACTTTATCACATTATGAGAATAAGAAAATTTCAATTAAAAACGATTGGGTGGTAAAAATATATTTTTGAATATTTTTGACAGCTCTAATACCATAAAAAATTTAAAAAAAATAAATTGAAAATATATCAATTAGACATTTATCCAATTTAAAAATTTAAACTATTCAGTGAAAAAATCTAATTGATATATAAATCAACTTAATATAATTTATAAAATTGATACATAATTTAATTGCTTTTTTTAACATTATAAATTTAATTATTAAACATAATATATGCTAAATAAGTAAGAATTTACTGAATTGCAGACGTTAAAAAAGAATTACTGAAGTCTAGAGTTTTCTCTCAAGTACCTGTTTCTTGACACTGTTTATCTTCTTCATAACTTTATATTCTCCATAGCTTTATACCTAGTTTTGAATGGTTTTTTTGGCTCCTTTGACCATAAAAATCATTCAAATACCAGTTTTATTTTAGTTTATTGTATATAAATAAATCAATATGGCTTCATATGTTATCTTTTGATGATATTATGATCATAGCTTGTGATAGCTCTTCATAGCTCCTAATATTTTGGTACTAGTTTGATGTCTACTAGCTCGAGTGCTGCAGATCTACAAGTCATGGATTGCTTGAGCTTCAAGAATAGAAAGCTAGGGTTGCCAGTCTTGGAGGATTTCCGAAAGCTCTCCTCACCAGAAACAGCATCACTGCTTCTTTATTCTTATGTTTTTTATATGTTAGTTAGGATAAATTACTTCTACTTATAGAGGTTCTGTCATTTGTAGTTAGTAATTCCGGTGACTGACCTTTAATATTTCTATAACTTATGTTTGGCTGTTACCTATATGGGTTCTTGTACTATTTTAGCCGTTTTACTTTGATCAATGATATGGTTTGCTTTTGGTGAAAAAAAAAAAAGAATTTTCCAATTGATTACAGCCATGTGTCAATCAAAATATAAATAACAACAAAACACACATTGAAAGAATCTACTTTGCCCTTGATATTATGCGGTTTTCTCCAGGGCCATTTATGCATGCATGCATATGTTGACATAGTAGCTAAAGAAATACAAACACCAAAGAAACCCATCTTTCGCTTTCTCCTTACTTTTAATTTATTGACCATTGGAAATAAGGACACATAAAAAGCAAGAATATTATTATGCTATAGAGGCAATTAACAATTGTATCATAATATTCTCAAACAGAAGCAATTGATGAGAGTAGATACACGACTACAATTTACATATACAGCTGCAACACCACCAACATAAAAAAAAAATGTAATTAAATATAATTTATAGCTAAACAGATTACAACGATATAACTAATTGTACAAATTAAGAATTTATTTGCTACATGTATTAAAAGTTATGCAGCTAAAATATTTAATGTATATTTAGCCACAGGTGATTAGCTATTGAAGTTAAAGTTGTAGCTAATAATATCAATCAGCTATAATATAAATTATTTAATAGTTAAAATTAAAAATTTTGGTCACGGTTTTGACAATGTGACTAATAGATAACATTAGCTATAAAAATAAATAGATTCATATATTTAGAATTTTAGCTTTAAATATTTAATTTATAGCTAATTTAAATTTTAACTACAAAATAAATTGTAGCTAATTAAAAAATATAAATGTAAAATTAAAAAGTTTTATATCCCTTATTGAAAACAAGTAACAAAAAAATATTTCTTTCTATTATAACTAGAAGTCATTAATTTTATTTTATGTTAACGGACATATTTTTTTAAAAAAAAGAGATAATGCTACAGTTAAGTAGTATTTAAGATAAAAAATAATTAAATTTTTAAAATGATAAAAGATATTATGTTATGTTATTAGCTCCACTCCACATATTTTATTTGTAGTAAATTTTACTATATATATATTTTATTTACTATAAAATAATACGTTTGTAGATAGTAATTGCTGTAGTGCTAGTTAGCTTGATGTACTTGGGGAGATGCTAAGGGCAACTTCAATCGGGAAGTAAATTTGTTGTCCAATCAGACAATAATTTAAGCAGTAAATTTGATATTTTTAATAGTGTCTCAACTATTTTTGTTGGACACTGTTCATCGTAGCAATCACTATTTCACTTATTTTAATTTATTTTACATTTTAGTCCTATACTTTTACAATCATCGTATTTTAATCCAATTTCATTTTAATTATTTTATTTCCTTCTACATAACATTTATTTTGTTCACTTTTTAATTAATAAAATATAAAATTAGTTTAATGTCTTATTATTTATATTTTTGTTATTTACATAATTATTTATATTAATTACATATATTATTAATTATATTCACATGAATATAGAAATAAACGCTGAATAAATATTATAAACACTACCTAACATTATATAAATATTAAAAACATTACATAAATATTAAAACATCACACAATTACTAAAAAATACATAAATATAAATTTTTTTATATTATAACAATAAATAATAGTTAATATTTATTAGCCTATTATTTTTAAACTATTTTTAGTTCCAACTATATAAAATTTGAATAAAGATAATTAATTATTAAACTAAATTATGAATAAAATAAATATAATATGTAATTATATAATATTTATAAATGACTATTAAAAACAAATAATTTTTATGAATATGTAAAAAATATAAAGTATGAGTGCAATTTGTAAATATAATAAAAGGTAAGAAAATAATAAATAATAAGAGATATAAAAGAATATACTGAGAATATTCTTTTTGGTGTATAAATTGATGTTACGAGTTGGAGATAAAATACTATACATACAACAAATTTAGTGCAAAGTGTTCAGCAAATGTGCTATTTGGGATGAAAATAGCCTAAGACCATAACATGTGGCGTTGTGTTATATAATTCTTAGGATCTTACCGAAAGGGAAGTTCAGCAAGCTCCATAAGCTTGAAAATTTATGTGAATTATTCCATTCAAACATATTTGTACACAAATTGTTTTGCATGTCCATGATTTAGTGTATGTTCATGTACTATGTTTGATTTAGTCTAAAGTCATCCGCTCATTCTTGAGTATTGGCTTTTTCGTTTTGAATTTGTAAAGATTTTAATCGTTTTCTCATCCTATTTATTGATTAATTAAATTATTCAAAGTATTGATAACTATTATCAATGTTAATATAATAGTTTTAGAAGAATATTTATATAAATAATATTTTGTGTTACGGACCATGATGTGAACAGTTTCATTATGATTCGTAAAATTTTTTTTTTTGCCCTTTATATTTATAGGTATCAAAAATCTTTAAGGGATAAAAGTATAATTTCACGGATCACGACTAAATTATTCATATTGCGACTCATAATATATATCAACATTTAAGATACATTAGCTATTTATTAAGTGTTTATTATGATTTTTTGTTAGGACCTTATTAGTGTGATTAATAAAAGATTGTACTTTCAAGCTAATATCTATTCATTTCAATTACGCATATATTGGACTTTGGATTTTAGAGTATTTTATGTTGGATCTTAAATTAAAGTTTTGGAGTGATTTGTAATTTTACAAAGTTGACAGGTAGAAGGTTCTTATTAGTTGTGGATTCCACGCTTGGTCGGCTCAAAGATTCACTTTAGCATTTGAGAATAATCTTTTTGTTTGCTTTTTATATTTATACATATTGCTGATTTGGTTGATCTTGATAAGATATATGCTTTAGAAAATAGTTTCAAAATCCAGCAAATGGTGGCATAAGGTTGGCTAAAGTATAATTCTTAGAGAATAATCAAATAATTTTTGGTCAATAAAAAAGATTTGTATATTACATGCTTATTTAATTCCAAAATGATTGAAATTTTTATAACTACCGGATATTGAAAAAATTATATACCACACACGCTAGCTTAATTAATTTTACTTATATTTCAATGAATATATAGTTACATAGTCTCATTGATAATTACTCTTAATCCTGAATTTAAGTTGATGCTGTAAAATTTTTTAGATTTACACAGTTTCATATGAAAGTTGTTAAGCTTTACTATTCTTTATATGTAATGAAATTTTTTTTCTCTCTAATGGTTGCATTATATATATTAAATTGGAACTTTAATAATTCTATGTATTGTTTAAATATTATTTAATTAATCAGTGAAAAAATTATTTGTTGATTACTTGTAAAAATATTATAAGATATTCGATTTAAATTTACTATCGGACAGTTGTAGAATTATTTTTCATCTTTCTTTAAAAAAAGAATTACTTCATAAAAAATTATTGTTATATAATTTATTATTGTGATTAATACTTCTTCATAATAATTATTATATAATTTATCATTGTACTTGAGTAATTTATTTTTTTTACTTTTCATTAAATATCATCCAACTAAAACTTACTAACATAATTATATCAATTTATAATTAACTGTTTTTTTCGAACAATGTTACATATTGATTACAACTAAAACACACTTTGTATATATTATATCTATCTATCTATCTATCAATATCTATTATTACAACTATATATTAGCTATATATAGAGTGTGTGAGAAATATTATCTCTAATAGTACATCATGGATCAAAAATCATAATCTGCGTACCCTAGAGTGACTCACTGCTTTTAGTTGGTAATGAATTTAAGTTGTTAATTATAATTTGGATGTCTTCTTCCTCAAAAAAAAATTATAATTTGGATGTCACATTTAAAAAAAAAAAAACACACATGTTCATGGGTAGTTGCAGCTTATTAAAAGGAAGAATGTGACCCATTCCACTACACAATAAAAAGCAAGAAGCAAAGATATGATGAGTTGGTCACTCCTTTAGCATGCAGTTTCCAAGAAATTGCTCAAATATTCTATGCCAGCAAGTGCCCACAAAGCAAAAGAACTGTTATTTTGTAACCAAATTCTCTCTAGCTACAAGACAAGCCTACAACCAATGGTAGCTCCAGCTCCAAGCATGTGGCTTTCGTATGGTCCTGAAAGCGTAGGGCACCATCATTTGTCAACCTAAAGTTGTAACTTTAAGTTGGCAAGGTGTTTTATGATTTTTATTTATTCGAAGGTTGATAATGCACCATCTGTTTACGCTTGGCAGCCTATATTGCCTCATCATGTCACCCTGTCAAAGTTAAAGTCCAACTCCCATCTAATTCATTTCTTTCAATTACGCGTCCGTTTGCTTGAAAATTATCTACTCAAAAGCTATTCTGAAGTTTTGTTTTATGAGTTGTTTTGACATTTTGTTGATCAGGTACATACTTTTATTGCCGGCATAGTTTGGTCTGATTTCTAACTCTGCTACTGACACATGGTTTTATCTGGAATTAATTCTATTTCTTCCTCACTTTTTACATTATTGGCCAAAAAAATTACAATTTTTTTTATTATTTTTCATCAAATTTATTATTTTAGTTGTTAGATGCCATTATGTTAAACAATCTTAAAGGGATAGTTTGATTTCCAAAATTTCATATTCCTAGAGATTTTTTTAGTGTCAAACCAATTGAATTAGTATTGAATATAAATAAAAATGTTTAAATTTGATATTTTTTTTTTATCAATTTTCTCTTAATTTACAAATTAATTATTTAAAATTACTTATGAATTAGTGGTTAGCTTACAAACTAACTTGTTAAAAACAGGAACTATCCTTTAAAAAAAATTAAGAAGTATCAATACTTTTAGTACTATTTCAAATATATAACCGATAACGTTTGTAAGTTATTTCTTAAATAAATTAAATTATAATTCAAAATAAAATTATTTAAGCACTTAAATTAATTAAAAAATATATTTATAAATTATTTTTAAATAAATTAAATTATTAAAATAGTTAATTTATAAGTTAAAAGATATAAACTATCAAAACGTGTTAAATGTAGTCTAATGATTAAGACATGAAAATTAAGAACGTAGGTTCGAATCTTCACTCCTCTACTCTTTGCATGGCAATAGGGAATACTTACCAAGTAAGAAAAAAAAAACGTTTAAAATTAATTCGAATGCCAAACTTGCTATATGAGCTTGGGCCATCAATTTAGCTGAATGATGCATGTTTCTCGGTGATTATGCAACACCAAACGCAGGTTCCCCAGCCCAGCAATTATGTGAGTTCAGCTAATGTCATTATTTGATACCCAATATGAGTTTAAACAAGGCCGACAACACAAATATGGTGAAACCAGTCTCAATATTTTGGTCTTCAGGGTTCCAACATAATTTTTTTTGAATTTTGAAATGCTTAATCGATATCTACTCGACATTGGATTTTTTTTTTTTTTTAATTTTAGGATTACATGCCCTTGAAAGCATAATGTAAAACTATATGTAAATAAATTTTAATTATTTTTAACTAATGTATAACTGATATGATGTTACTTACACTATCAAGGCAAAAATTAACACCATGCAAAACGTACCATTTGTGTTGTTCAAGGAGGAAATGTTGTTTTTTCAAGTAAACAATCGATTAAACCAAAATCATCATGCATTTCATCAGGAAGCTTTAGTGATTATTTTATTTTTGATGCAAAAACATTATCGTGGGAAGTGGAATGATTATAAATCAATAATTGTTGTTGAAAATGGAAAAAATGTAGCAAATGAGTTGTGTTTTGTCGTCGAGTATGTAATGCATTTGGTGTAGGCAAGTTATTAGCCGGTAAATATAGTATGCTATTGCTTAATTAAGCAGGTCATTTGTCGTCGAGTATGTAATATATTTAGTGTAAGCAAGTCATTAGCCGATAAATATAGTATGCTATTGCTTAATTGAGCAAGTCATTTGTCGTCGAGTATATAGTATATTCAGTGTAAGCAAGTCATTAGCCGGTAAATATAGTATGTTATTGTTTAATTAAGCAAGTAATTTGTCGTTGAGTATGTACTATATTCAGTGTAATCATTCGCCGAGTATGCAAGCACATCATTAGCCGGTAAATATAATATGCTATGGCTTAATTAAGGAAGAATAAGCAGAAAAAGCAACTATATTTGAAATTCAAATTTCCAGTCTTTGAGCAAAAATTTGCTGCTTTTTCTTCTTCATTTATTTTTCTTAATCAATTATTTCACTTCACTGACAAGTAAGCTCAAATTTTTTTATCACCATTGCTTCATTGGCTACTTCTCTCACACCAAGTTCCATGGATAATTAATTAAATAGTTTATTGATAACGATGATG
Source organism: Mallotus repandus (assembly GCA_949671775.1). NCBI lineage: Eukaryota > Viridiplantae > Streptophyta > Magnoliopsida > Malpighiales > Euphorbiaceae > Mallotus > Mallotus repandus. The sequence continues at coordinate 10,614 of CATIWM010514491.1, forward strand.
ACCATGCATATTAATTTGCTTGATCATTTTGCTTCTTCGAAAGAAGAAGCAATGAAGAGGAAGCCTCCATTTCAACAACTCTGCCTTTCATCTTCTCACGAAGCTCCTCCAAATCTTTCTTGAACTTGAAAAGCTCATCAACGCTCAATTCATCAATAAAATTCTTCCTCTCAAGCGGGATCCCTTTGGCTTTCATGGCCTTGTTCAGATGCTCTTCTTTCTTTTTCTCATACTGAAGCTGCTTCTGCAGGTCTGTGAGCTGCTTGTTAAGCTTCTCCAACCTGCAAGCCTCCTGGGAAGAACCATTTTTGTTAGGCTTCTTGATCAAGTCCTGATTTAGAAACCTCTCAGCAACAGTCTCAACAGTTGGCTGGCCAAACGAGTAAGGCTTCCCTCCAGGAGAGAAAACCACAATGGCAACCTGAGCTGCACACAAGGTTGCGAGCTCATTAGCTTTCTTGAACAGACCGGACCGGCGCTTCGAGAAGGTCACCTGCCGAGAGCTGGTGTCTTTCACCATCTTCATCTCTATCTTTCTCCGACCCATCTTTTTTTTTTTGGCTAATTAAGAGGAAGATCTAGAGATGAATTTTTGTTATTGTGCATGGATATGCTTGTGTACGTGTATATATATAGTGGAGAACTTAGGGGCAGGTCATGAAGGGCAAATGACTCAAAAGGAAAATCCATGTAGCCACACTTGTTTCTAATATTGGATTTTTCTTTTTCCTCAATAGCTAATATTAATGTAAAGTGGTAGCAAGCTAGATTTGCTTCTCCAATTATTATTATTATTATTATATATGAAAAATAATACTTGTCGCGAGTAGTGACGTCTACACGTTGCTATTTATAATTTTTATCATTTTACCCTTGAATTTTTTTACAAATTATATTATTAAAAATAAAAAATTATTTACAGAGTATAAATATTTAAATTATTGTACGATGAGTTCACACCGATGCACTTTAATTTTAGATTTCAAAAAAATAAAAATTCAAAAAATAAATATTAATTAACATTAAAGGTAATATTGGAATTGCTCCCTTTTTTTGTCCTTTTGTAGCCTGCGATATGTATTGTTGTCCATATAATATATATTCGGTATCCAATAATTATATCCATCTTGACTATTCAGAAATTTGAATAAGATAAATTTTATAAAATAATAAAATTCTTTTAATTTCTATTTTTTCATGTATAAAATTTAAATTTAAAATTTTATTTAAAAAATTAAATATTATATTATTTTGAACTAAATTTATTTAATTATAAATAAATAAATTTATATTTGTAAAATTAGCTCAAACACTTTCACTTTTGGATTTGTTAATAATAATAAATAATATTATGGTATGTTCTTAAATATATTTCTTATTTTAAGGGTGGGGTGAATGCCACTATGAAACTTGAATATTTTTGGTTGGCCTAATTTAATTTCTAGCGAACCCTATCCGATCTTGGAAACCAAGTAAAAAAAATGTATATACAATTTGCTATCTTTTGGTTATTAACTCTAATTAATTCAGTTTAATTTTAATAAAATTATATAAATAATAAATTTTTTAACAACTAATTTAACGATACGTACATTAGAGCTCAAATTCGAAATATTATATAATAACATTTTCCACGCTACTTATATAACCATTGCTGTATAGATTCGCTATTTAATGCATGTGTGTATATATACCATTTCAAAGCAATTGGTCATCTAGAAGATGGAAATCCTAAATCTGAAAGCAGCTCTGGATTATGTTTGTTTGCAATTTATGGGTATTATAAAAATAATAAGGTCTAAGTACATTGTATAATAGACAAGGTCCATTACTGTTGATGCTATTATAGTGGCACCCCTAAATTGGTAAGGGGGGAGGTGACCTCTCCCATTAAGAAATGTAATCCCAAATTAGGAGATGCTCAAGTCTATCTAACCCTAAAGATTTTTTTTGAATATTATTCAAATTTCACAATTAATAATTCATCTTTCAACAACAAAAAGAAAAAAAAATACTTAAATGAAAACACATCTATTAAATTAATTCTAGTTCAGTTCTATGTATATATAATATCATTTGTAAATCCATCTTGATATATATTGATAAGAAAAGTTTAGCCTTAATTTAATATAACACATAAAAGTTGAACCAATCATGTATATACATAAATTACTTGATTATAAGTAACATGTAGTTGTAGCTATTAACATCTGTTAGTGTAAGTAGTAAAAAGTTTAAATTTTTTTAAGTAAAATTTTAGGTTCAAATTTTATATATAAAAAAAATAAATGTCGGATAAATTTTTTTTTTTTTTTGATCCATTGACTGGAACTTCAAATAAAATGAATATATATGACTTATAATTTAGATATGTATGTTTCTTTCTCATTTTTGTAAATATAAATTCTATACTATGTTTATTTGGAAATAAAGCCCCCATGATAAGGTTTTATCTTTTATTAAGCCTTAAATAGTTATTTACAACCACAATACCATATTCTTTTAGAAAAAAATCCCAATATCTCCAAGACAATATCTCCTAAGTGGTTCTTATTTAATATGGTAAAGAATTAAAAATAATAAAATAATAAAATTTCTATAAAAAAATAAAACCTTTGGAGCACAGATTTAAAAAGGAGATGATAAATAAAATAATAGACAACAAATATTTCAGTTTTTTTAATCATGAAATCAGAATTAGTGCATTGGTTAATTGGCCACACAGACTCTACTCAGCTCAAATTCAACTCAATAATTAATTAGTTAAAGATTAATATTTTTTTTCATTATATTTATTTTTAAGTATTATTTTTTGTTCAAATCACTCATATCCATAGCTTACTGGACTTTAATTAATTTCAACTCGAATTTGTAACATAATTTTATGCAAGAATAGCTCCCTATCAGTTAGTACCGGTAATTATTTTTCAAATAGCAATATATCATATCTTAAGCCATACTATACAGTATAAACATTTGTATCTATACAAATAAAATTAGAATAATTAGATTAATATTTATTTAATTATAGTCATTGATATATTTTTCAGGAATTAATATATAAAAACAATCAATGATTATAATTAAATAAAAATTAATTTAACGGTTATAATTTCATTTATATAGATACAAACATTTATATTATAATAAGAGTCTATATATGTGCACATTATTTTATAGGCTTAATACATCTGCAGCCCCCTGAACTTGGTAATTTTGCCATTTAGACACTTATACTTACACTTTTGTCATTTAGACACTTATACTTACACTTTTGCCATTTAGACGCCTTAACTTGCCAAAAACATGATTTATAAACCATTCTCTGCAGATGAAATGAAGCAGTGGAGCGTGTGTTTTCCGTCGCGCTGACTAGGATGCCATGTAATAAAAATTAAAACACGTGACAGTCGTTAACGGTTAAAAAAAAAGCTTAAATTTGAATTTAGAAAAATAAAAGGTAAGAGAAGAATTAGCCCCAAATTGAAAACCCTAATTTTCATCATCTAATTTACTCTAAAATCTCTGACCTCCCTGAGCAATAATCTATTTTGACACTTTGAACTTTGCATTGTGATTTTATGAAGCTGAAATCGAAGGCACTTTAGTTACTGAAATCAGAGGCGCTTTAGTGAAGGGGGTTATCAAAGTGATGCGATTCACTGAAAAATTGAAGTAACAGTAGGCGCTGAACAATTGAAGCTGGTGGAACAAGCATTGCGATTTTTTGAAGTTGGACGAAGAATAGAGAAGAAAGTGTGGCATTATAATTTGACAGAGGTGCGATTTAATGCATATGGCATTACATTGAAGTTACAGAATGGATTCGTTTTCTATCTACTATTATCATGGTGGTCGATTTGCATTAATTGGAGGTGAAACGGTGTACATAAGTGGTACAATTTTGCCTAAATATTGGTTCGATGCTGACAGGGTAGGGTTTTTAGATTTGGTGGATGATTTTGAAAAGTTAGGATATAGTGAAGTGAATTTGTCTTATAGAGTTCCAGGGCTTTCATCAATTGTTGGCCTAAGGGAGATGAAGGATGACAAAGAAGTTATGGAAATGGTTAAAATGTTAAATGTTGAAAATGCATTAGTTGAAGTGTATGTATAGGGTGTTAATAAGGGTAGGGGTGAAAAGGTGGTCCCACAGGTGCTTTGTAAGTAAAATAGTAAAGGGACTTAGATTAGAGCACCTTTGGGAGATAGTGGTGGGCATATAAATAGAAAAAGAAAGGGCAAGGAGGCAAATAACCATAAGATCCGGATAAGGGAGAAGAAGAAGATGAAGACAGGTTAGAAGAAAATGGAAGCTATGCTGAGGATAGTGATCCAGATGGTGAGGTTCCTACAGTAGAAGATGATATTGAGAATGCTAAAGATGAAGGAAGTGATGTGAATGAGGAAGATATTGCTGCAAGAAAAGAACTAAAACAGTACAGACAGTCAAAACTAAGGAGTCAAACGGCTAGTACAGAGAAAGACCATGTTGAGCTTGGAGAAGCTGGAGTTGACATTGGACATAATGAGGCTAGTTCATCAAATAAAATGTACAAAGGCAGAGTTGGTGGAGATTAGAAATACTTCAATATTGATGATGCTGGAAGTGAATTAAGTGATAATGAAAGATGCAATGAGGATGAGGTACCGAAAAGAAGATAGAGCATAAGAGTGGAATATGATCCCACTTGTAATATTCCATTATGGGAAATTGGCTTAGTGTTTGAGAATGTTGTGCAACTCAGGGAGGCACTCGCTAAATATGTAGTGTTGAAGGGCATAGATATCAAATTGAGACAAAATGAAGCTGGTCGAGTAAGGGGAAAATGCAAGTCAGTTGGTTGCAAGTGGTTTATTAGTGGAAGCATTGATAGGAATACAAACGATTTTACAATTAAGACTTACTACCCTGTGCACAGCTGTTGAAGAACAAATAGAAATAAATTGTGTACTTTTAAGTTTATTACAAATTATTATAAAGACAGAATCATATTGCAACCTGCAATAAAGTTGTGGCAATTACAAGAGCTCTGTAAAAAGCAATTGAAGGTTAAAGTTGGCATAATAATCTGTAGAAGGGCCAAGTTTCTGGTGATGTCTCAATTCATAGGTGATTACAAGGAAGAGTACAATAAGTTACAATAGTTTGTGGATGAAGTGTTAGCCTCAAATCCAGGGAGCACATGTTTTGTCAAGACAGATATAAGCTAGCCAGGAAAGGTGTTGTTTGATAGGTTCTACATGAGCCTTCATGCTATGAAAGAGGGTTTTAAAGATATTTATAGGAAGGTCATTGGACTGGATAGCTGCTTCTTGAAAGGGGTGTGCAAAGGGCAGCTACTATTTACAATTGCCAAAGATGGCAATGGACAAAACAAATGTATCAACTTGCTTGGGCCATAGTTCAAGTTGAATGTAAGGATATGTGGAGTTGGTTCCTACAGGTACTTTGAGATGGTCTTGAAATGGGCAGCGAAGAGGGTTTTGTGCTCATAACAGACATGCAGAAGGTTAGTAACAATTCTGTTGCTGATTTAACTTCATTTATTTTAAAATGTTTGCTTGCTATTTGTTATGTTCTATTGGTAATTGGTATTTTTTGTTACCTTATTTCACATGTTAACAAAATGGAGGATTTTTGTTTTCTTCACTTCATTAATGTAGAGTAAAAGATATTATCTTTATTGTTTTAGATGAATTCAGTTGCATATTGGTACTGTGATGCTTTGCATATTGCTTTGGTTTGTAATTATTTTTTTTGTCTTTGCCTATTTTTATATATGATTACTGGCATGATTACTAGCAATTAAGCGTAAAAGTTTAATTGCCCTTGAATCGTGCATTTCAGTTCTACTAACAAAAATTGATTTACAGCTCTGATTTTGGAGCACCACATGATTTTGATAATTATTGTGGTACTTTAAAGTAGATATTGTGCATTTCAGTTATCTAAGGTACTTCAAAGCATATATTTTTTTATATCAATTCAATATATTTCTATTATTTAGAAACCTTTGAATAGCCTTTAGTATTCAAAATTAGTAATTGATAATTTGTATTTTAATGTCATTAATCAATGTCCTTTTTTGGTGTCACTGCCCTTGGTCAAGATATATGTAATTTGCTGGTTAAAAATAGTCAATAATGATATTGATTGTGCTTTGATAATTTTTTCAATGATTTTTTTATTTTTTTTGCTAGTTGACAGGGGTTGTTGCCTGCTATAACGGAAGAATTGCCTAATGTTAAGCACCAAATGTGTGCTAGGCACATATGGTCAAACTGGGTTAAAATGTGGAGAGGTAAAGAGAGGAGAAAGAGTTTTTGGTTGTGTGCTAGGTCTAATTTTGAGGTTGAACTAAAAGATCATCTTCAGGAATTGAGTAAATTAGGGAAAGGCATTATTGAGGAATTATTGTGTTACAATAAGGAAATTTGGGTGAGGGTCTATCAAGGAACAAAAACCAAATGCGATTCTGTCGAGAATAATATGCCCGAGACTTTCAATGCATGGATTTTAATAACTAGGCATAAGTCTATTATCACCATGTTGAATGAGATCAGAACCAAAATAATGCAAAGAATTTAAGTAAAAAGGGATTTCGCAAACACATGGATTTGCGACATTGCTCCGACAACTATGGAGAGGTACGGAAAGAATAAGGAGCATTCCATAGAGTGTGATCTTATCTGGAATGGAGATGCAGGGTATGAGGTGCAAGATGGGCCATATGGTCACATGGTCGACATTTGAAAACAGACTTGCACCTGCAGGTCATGGCAGTTAAAGGGCATCCCTTGTGCACATGCCATTTGTGCATTGCAATATAGAAAAATGGAGCCTGTGGACTTCATTAGCAAATGGTATCATAAGGAAATCTACTTGAAGACATATTCACACTATATTCAGCCAATTTTGGGGATGAGATTATGGCAGCAAAAGGACCATCCTCTGATTGAACCACCACCATTCAAGACATTGCCAGGGAGACCAAAGCGAAATAGGAGGAAGCCAAGGGATGACAAAAAACTCAAGAGATTTCCAAGAAAAGGACCAAAGATCACATGCATTTTGTGTAAACAGACAGGGCACAATAAAAAAAGATGTTCAGTTAAGCAGGTAATCAGAATTCTGGTTGCTGAAATTATAATTTCTTTCAATTTTTTATTCATTTTATTCTTAATAATTATAGTTGCTTCATATTTTATCAGGTTGTTAATCAAACAACAGTGACTAATTCAGCTAATAATAATGCAAATCTAATTGGAACTCAGGTTTTGTATTCAGTTTGATAGTGTTTGAACGATGTAAATGTAGGTTTCCCAAAGGTCTAAAGTTGTGCAAGAAATTCCAAAGACAAATGGCAAACAAGTTTCTAGGGGCATTGACAATGCAAAACAAATGCCAAAATTGCCTGCTACTAGCAAGAAGAGGTCATCTGAAGGTACCCTTCTTCAAGAAAAAAGGAAGGATTAAAGGGTATGGTTTGTACAACGACCTTGACAATGGAGTCACATTGGAAAAGGTAATAAGTTATTCATTGGATATAAATATTTTTTGAATTATTTCTTTCTTGTAACATATATCTTCTTATTATTAAGTGTGCATTGATTGTGAACTTGTTAGTTTGCAGTTTGGTTCAAAAACATACAGCGTTATTGAATATGGGAACCTAAAAATGGTAGGAAATTCAACCAGTGATGTTGGTTTTCAACCTCCTGGCCTCAAATTCAAAGGCAAAGATGCAATTACATCAAGGCAACTCCAAGAACGAAGATCAAAGTTGTAGTCTCAGAGAAGAATAGAATTGCTTATTCACTCTACAGAAGAGACTGGCCAAGCATTTTCCATAAGCCAAAACTCAGTAACAACAAGATTAGCTGCGTTAAAAGGAGCCAGTTTGAGTCAACCAACACCAGGAGATAGCAAGGGCAAAGCAAAATTGCAATTGTAATTATGGATCACTTGCTTTAATTGCCTGAATTATGTATTTTGAAACTGTTCTATGAATGAGCTTATATTATAGCTACTAAGAAGGAATTACAAACTTCTGTTGTATTTTGTTAGGTAATTTGTGTTTATGCGGGTCTGTTGTGTAGGTTTGTTATGTTATGACTTAGGTGGTGTGGAAGATTGAGCTAAATGTTTGAGCTTTATGTGGTTCAAAAACATGTAGAGGTATTTTGGTATTTTGTTGAGCTCTGTTGTTAAGCTTTTGTTTTAACAGATTATGATGCATATAAAGCTCATTGTTCTATTCAGTTCTATATTGTTTTAAGCTTATCCAAAAATTATGTTTAGCTCATTGTTTCATCAAAGTGATTTAGCTTTTCTATCAATTTAGGAACTGTGTTAACTTCTCTTCACAGGTAAAAAAATTTGCACAAAAGCACATTTCATTCCATCAACTGCATTGTCAATACATCAATATAGAACTACATCAAGACCAACATTCCTACTTTTCATCAACAACATAAACTATCTACTGTTAACATAGATAATCTACTTAAACTTTGTTGGAGAATATGCAAATGAGGACAAGAAAATTTAACATTACAACCACCACTATCAGTACATTGGTTGTGGCTTTTGCTTTATCCCTTTCATTAATAGCCTTGTCCCTTTCATATTCAGCCTCTCTAGCTTTGTTTATGAATCTTGAAAATGCACGCTTCATGTGATCCGGAACTAGTGGATCATACCATTGAAAATATCCATATGCATTTTGCCTTCCCACCTGCAAATTTCATTGATAGTTTTCAATTCCAAAATAAAATCCATAATTCAATTCATAACCAAATAAATGCAGACTTACACCAAATCGAGGATAACTGAAAAATCATCTCCCAGGATTTGCATTGGTGAGGGACATTTTCAATACAGTTGATTCATTATAATCACACAAAGGTACAGCAAATTGACTTCCAAATGAATAGCTACCCTGTGATGTCGTTTGCCTTGGAGATGCCATTCACTGAAAACCCTTCGCCAAATTTAAAATATATATATATATATAAAGCAAACAAATAGTTGTTGAAGAACAATAAGAAGGTGAACAAGAAGACAAGAAAAGGGTAGTCGATTTAAAGAATAGAAAGAATAAAAAGGAAGAAGCATGTTTTCAAAAAAAAAAAACGAAGAAGCTTGCTCAGTGAAGAAGTGAAGAAGAAGATGATGGTCAAAAAGCTATTAAAGTCGTCTTGTACACTGACCAGCGTCTATATTTTCAATGTCACGCTCTCATTCGCGTTTTATTTCACTTACTCTACCACATTAGCAGAGAATGATTTATAAATTATGTTTTTGGCAAGTTGAGGTGTCTAAATGACAAAAATTATCAAATTCAGAGAGCTGCGAATATATGAAGCCTATTTTATATATAGGTACAAAACACCATGCTTATAGTTGCAGATAGATAAAAACAGAACACATATGAAATCTTAAGAAGAGAATTAAACCTGAAAATTAGAAGAAAAAAAAGTTAATTTCAATGATCTAATCATGCTTCTCATATGATAACAGAATATACAACATTTCATGCTACCCGTTAAATCTTTTTATAGTTCGCATTTCATACCACACATGCTAAAGAGGATGTATTATTTAGAGTGAATGATTCATAAATATTACAACCTTAAAGCCATGATTCTTTGTCAACCAATAAATAAAAAGAACATATTGCGAACAATTTTAATAAGAGACATTAATTGTTTACTAGTTTGAGCCCTTTGATTTTTTATTTGGATGATTTTTTTATCCCCTTATTAAATGGGCCACAAAAAAAATTTGAGAAAAAAAAATTAAACAAATTTATTAAAAATGTCTAATTTTTAGACTTTATTTATTAAAATGCACCCATCTTTCATATATTACAATTTTATCTTAGTCTCTTTAACTCTTTACCCTTCTTTTAATTTTTATTTTCTTTTTTGCCTTCCTTTTATTTTCTCATTTTTCCTCATTTTTTTATTTTTTCTTTTCTTCCTCTTTTTTATTATTTTATTA